>JAQPPZ010004244.1:0-128545 GCA_028583015.1 Wollemia nobilis
CCTCCATGATGAGGGCATCATTTAGACATAGGATTAGTTTTTAGTGTTAGGGTTCTAATTCCTAGGATTTTAATATTTTTCCTATGTTCATAAATCACACGTGAGCTTTGTACTCACGTCGGCTATGATTAGCCATTAGTTAGGTATATCTCATAGTTTGTTAGTTTTTAAACTCTTGTTAGCATCATTTACTATTCATTAGTGATTGTTAGCAATTTGTTTTACAAATTTCCTTCCTATTTTGGCTCTTACGCGCCTTGGGTGTATATTACGCGATCTATGCGTGATTACTGGTTTATTGGCGTGTTTGTACCTATTTAAACCTAAGTATTATCAATTATATGCAGCTTGATTTTAAATCTAATTGGGCTCCTCAACACTAGTATCAGAGCACCGATCTGGGCTCTTATTTGGCAAAAATTTACTAGAATTTTCTCGCTCCACTTGGCTAAGTGCCATTTGGCTTTGGACCCCTTTGATTTTGCTTTGCAAACATCAGTGTCTACAATTCTTCCAAAAAAAAATTCAACAATTTTGATTGGCGAAATTTCCCTCGCGATCCTCCTTCGATATGGTGGACAAGTTAGGGGGGTCTAGTCTGACATCGCTAGCTAATGAACATAGCTCAACACAAAACAACTGGACAAGGGACAAGGAGCAGATAGCTCCGACTGGGACCCGATAGTTAATGTGGAAGAACTAGAGGACTGGAGAACCGAACTCGAAGACAGACGAAGGGACCATCCAACCATAATGTGATTAGGTAAAATAGGTGGCTAAGCGAGAACAAATAGTGAATTGATGCAAACCGTACAAGGTGACATGTGCACATAACTAGGTTGCGGATGATAGTGATGTGGGAGTGGGAAATTGGACGAACGGACAAATGCGACGTGGACACAAAGGCGGGTGACTATACGACCGCAAGGAGGGCTGACCACCATTTGGTAGTTATAAACCATACAACATAGTTTTCCTTTTAAACCGCTTTGAAACCACCACAACCTACATGTGGGATATTATTTTTTCCACATGAATTTTGTTTTTTGCTCGACCATTAACATCTGCAAGTGCCCCCTTGTTCATAGTGGAACCAGTCTTGCTAGAATTTCACCAACATAGGCATAGCTTGTTATTTCATAGAAAATCATTATTGCAGTTCAAAGCCTTTCACCCATGATTTTTGGGTTGTTACAACGACGTTGTTATCCCTAACATTATTTTTAGACATTGTTTCACACCTGTAATTACATCATTCCTGCTAAGTTCTCCCTGCATGTGTCACAGGTGGTGATTTGGTGGTTGCAAGTATTAACACATCGATCGATGTGCACCGTGGTCAAAAATAAGTTTTGTTGCAGTACTTTGAGCACCATAGATAGCCAGTCTTGCTTGCTGCCACATTTTGGCAGCATCGCAGACAATAAATTTGCTGGTTGTTTCACCTCGACGCAAATAAAGGGCAACTTTACCCTTTACAATTTATGAAGGTGCGTAGAGAAGCCGGTCCTTAGCTTAATTCTAAGGTGTTGCAGGCCGTGTAGTCACGGGTTCAAATCCTGCTGGACCATAAAAAGCAAAATAAAATTTTATTCCAAATTTTATTATTTAATTTTTATTTTTTTTAAATTAATTTCTTTTCAAATTAATTTAATTCAAAATAAATTTTAAACTTTAATTTAATGTTTAGTTTTTAAATTAAACATTCAAAAATTGTATAACTTTTTGCAAATTTTCAAGATTAGAAAAGCTATTGTAAAAGCCTCCTAGGCTCAAATAGTTGCACATATTTGCATCCATCCCCATTGGAAAATGTTTTTGTAAATTGCCTAAGAGGCAATAAAATGTAAGTCTTTTTGTTGGCTTATCGTGCTTGGAACTCATAGCACTGTTGTAATTGCCCTACGAGGCCAATTTTTGTAGCCTCTTGGCTTACACCAAAAGGCAGATGGCTACTGATTTGGTGGAACAAGTGGCCGCCATAGCTAACGTAGTCAGCCTCTTGGCTGACAAGGTTCAAAACATGATTGGGCCTAGTCCCCCAAGTCTACCTCATGAACCTTGACCTCATATCAAATGTGAGGTTAAAATATACAATGGCTCTCGGGATCTAGACATTCTCAATAGCTGGATTCTCGACATGGATACCTAGTTTGACTACAACAAAATTAAAAAATATGACCAAGTTGATTTTACAAAACCAAAACTTTATGGCATTGCTAAAGTTTTGGTACAGGATTGTCACTCAGGATCCCATAGACACTTGGGATGATTTGGTCCAAGCATTGAAGGATACATTCTATCCTTCCATTTTTGTTGAGGATTTGGATTTCCAATGGCTTCATCTGAGGTAAGGGCACAACATGAATGTTCAAGATTACATTGGAAAATTCAACAAACTGAGGATTCTCAATAGCATCCTTGATCCCACTCCTAAGCTTATCAATAAGTTTAAGAGTGGTTTACAAGATCAACTCTTTCGAGAGTTGAAATATACACCTTGTGCCACTTTAAATGAGGTATATAATAAGGCACAACTAGAGGAAGATAAACTTGCTATGAAGTCAAGAGCCTCATCCAAGACACCTAAACTAGGACCACCACAACAGAAGTAGTATGAAAAGGCTTCAACAAATTCTTCTTCTTCTTCTTCTACTTCTCCTTCTTCTTCTTCTTCCCCTTCTTATAATGGAAAAAAAAATTGTAATCATTGTAAGAAACGAGGACACATCAAAGCTTACTGCTTCAAAAAAAAAGGAATTTAATTGCACAACTTCAACAGGAGGCACCACAAGATGGGCCCATTCATTGTGTAGGGGAGGATACAATGTATCCAAAACTATAAGGGAAACTAAACCAACTAACCCTCTTGCATCGACAAATACATAGAGAGAGTTTATTCCTCATACGAGCTCATCTACTTCCCAAATTTTTTGCGAGTTGCATTTTCGACAATGGCCCACGTCCAATCTCATCTGTCAATATGTGGTTGATCGTCTCAAATTTTTAGTCAAACCCCATCCTTCTCCATATTCACTTGGTTGGAAGGATGAGGGCACTACTTTTGCAATCACAAAACATTGTACTTTATCATTTGCCATTGGTCCACACTATGTGGATCGAGTCACCTATGACATGACTCCCATGGACTTGTGTGGAATGATTCTAGGCCAACCTTATCAATATGATAAGCGAGCTTCCTATTATGCTTACCATAAAACCTATTCTTTGCATCATCAGAGTAAGAGCTTTCTTATACGCAATCTTCCACATACAGAATTCTTGGAATCTTTACCAAGGATTTATTTCATGGTCTAAGGACATGCGTCCTTTTGTTCCTAAGGAGGTTCTTCCTCCTCTAGCATTAGTGCCTCCTCTTGTTGCTCCTACTGCTCTTCCTGTTGTTCCACCTCAAGTACTACAATGACCTCTTTTGATGTCGTTTCCTCTAATTTCATATGTTCAACAACATTTGTAGATCCAGCAGAATGTCCTTACTCCTTGTCATCGCTCTTTTTTTGGCAAGGGAGTACTCTCCATGTTGTATCTCTACACCGGCATCCCATGGCTTCCAAGATGTTCTTCCACCCAGTTATGAGCCTTCATTACAACATTTTGGTGAGTCTAAATTCCACTCCTATTGTAAAAGCATTGGAGTCCAATGCTTCTTGAGTGGGGAGGTATGATGAGGGCATCATTTAGACATAGGATTAGTTGTTAGTCTTAGGGTTCTAATTCCTAGGATTTTATTATTTTTCCTATGTTCATAAATCACACATGAGCTTTGTACTCACATCGGCTATGATTAGCCATTAGCTAGATATAGCTCATAGCTTGTTAGTTGTTAAACTCTTGTTAGCATCATTCACTATTCATTAGTGATTGTTAGAAATTTATTTTACAAATTGCCTTCCTATTTTGGCTCTTACGTGCCTTGGGCGTATATTACGTGATCTGTGCGTGATTAGCGGTTTATGGGCGTGTTTGTGCCTATTTAAAACTAAGTATTATCAATTATATGCAACTTTATTTTAAATCTAATTGGTCTCCCCAACACTCCAAGAATAGTAGAATTCATTGGTCCACATAAATTTACATTTATTAACTCTAGAAACCCTTGAGCTCTATAATTATTGAGTACAAAAGATATTCTATGTTGTTTTCTTGCAAGATATTTTGGACATACTATAGATTCCCATGAAATTTTAGATAATACTTCAACCATTTAATATTTACTCATCTCTATCACAATCACCTCGTTGGAACCTAGATGAGGGAGAAAAATGATGGGATGTATTGTTTTAAATGCCTAATCTTGCTTATGATATTGCTAAGCATAGATGTGATGTAGCATATGGGAACATTGAACTATGACAATGTTATATTTTTATAGATTTTCTTGTAGATTATGTCCAGCGATCAATTTGATAATAGTAGTAATGGAACCATTAATTCATTAGCAGAAGAGTTGAATAATGATAATGCTTGCAATGATTTTAACTAAAATGGACTAACCATGTATGATGACAAGTTGTAATTTGGTTTCCATATTAACGATGCATTTGAAAGGTTTTGGAAAAGGAAAGAACTTAATGACATCTAAAAAGCATAATGGTTTAATTTAATAATTTGCCATTACATTGTATTTTTATTGGTATTTTAATTTTTATTTGGTATTGTTTTGATAAAAAATCTATAAGTTGATTAATGATCTAGTGCAGTAATGACCCCACTTATTGTGGAAGGGTATGAATAACTTAATATGATTTTTCTAAGCATGTGTAAGCTCCTGACTCTCAATTTGAATAAAAAGGTTTAAAAAAATAGGGTAGTGGCTATTTTAGTGAAAGAATTTTTTAGCCATGTTAGCTAGGACTGAACTAATAGGCTGCCATAATGGAGCTTTGCCTTTATCCTACCATCTAGGAGAAGGTGCAAGCCTTTTATGAAAGGGGAGAGGTATTGGAATAGAAGGGGATGCTTGGGGATAGAAGAAAGGGGTGGCCTAGAGCAAGCCAAGGGGCTGAGAATGGAGGCGGGTTCAAAAAGAAGGAGATGAAAAAGGAGGACTGGGAGAGATCTAGGAGATTTGCAGGAAGAAAATATTTTGGTTTCCAAGTTGTAATGGGTTGGAACCATCAAAATAAAACTCCTAATTTATGCTTAATGTATTTTTTCTATTGGTTAAAAGGGGTTTTGAAAGATTCCCGTAACCTTTTACATTCTGAACAAAATCCCAAAAGGCCCCTGGAGACTGTCAACCCTCAGGGGGAAAAACCTACTAACAAGAAGGAAAGGCCTAGAAAGAGAAACCAATAAATACAAAATAGAACAATAAATACATGGACAACCAGTCCTTAGCATAGGCTTAGACCACCACTCGACAAGCCGGGATGAGAACCATTAAAGACAACATCAAAAAACAAAGGACCAACATCGAAACACCAAAAGGGAGCCGCCTCTTGGCCATTGCTCTGCCACCAGAGAGACTCCCATGACCCGTCTAACCTCCCCACCATTCTCGACTGTAAGTTCCTCCACTAAACTTTTGAATTCCTAGATGATCTCCAATTGGCTCTTGTATTCTTCCAAGAGCGCATCTGCTTGGGCTAACAAGGATGAAATTATTTTGGCCGCCCTTGCAAGTGCCTTGAGGAGTTCTTGTATTTCCTGTATGTACCCACGCTCTATTAAACTTGGAAACTGTGTTACCCTAGAAGCCAACAGAGGTGCTTGCTTCGAAGTCCCTTCATTCTGGACCAGGAACTTAATTGGTCTATCTTTTTTGGTTTGGATGGATAGAGACTCGTTCGACTCATTGTCGATAACCATTGGGACCTTTCTCTTGCTACTGCCACCTCTGACCCGATCCGAGCAGTAGCGGGTTTCAACTTTTTGAGAGAGCAGGGTAAGTTCCACCTTCACAGCTTTGCTTGGTGTGTCACCATGTGGGGAGAGAGCCTCAACACCAATCGAATCACTAGGGTTTTCCAACCCGTTAGTGAGGAGGGCATGCCCATATTGATCGCCAGTCGAAGGAGGAATAATTGGTGGTGCTACAACGTGGTTATGCTCAGCAACACCGAACCTAAACATAATCTTGTGAAGCCCCTGATGAAGAGGGGTGGATAACACACATATTTTCACACTAAGGACAAACCCCTCCATCAACCTGAATAAATACTCCAAAATGTTGATGCTTTTCTTTCCCCTTAGATGATTCAGAAAAGCAAGATGAAAGTTATAGAGGATAGCCAAAGGGTTGTAGAGATTTAAGTATTGGAGCACTATGACCATCGCTGTATCCCATAGTTTTGGTAAAGTCTCCCTTACTATCCCTTCCCTATCCTTCCCGAGGGACTCCCCTTTGTCCCTGAATAGTGCCAGCTCGCCTTGGAGGGAATGCTTCTCCTTGTTAATAATTTCACCCTCATTCGAAAACCCAATTACTGTTGCCAAAAGGTCAATCGTGACTGTAAACCCAAACCCTTTGATGACCACATGGCCTCCATTCTAGGACCGAACAAAGTCCATGGAGATGTCCAAATCAGCCCCTGAGAATTATTATAGGAAGTGAAGGAGGCCATGGTCACGAAAAATATCTTCCACTAGAGGGGATAATTGTAAGGATGCAGGCTCGATCTCAGCCATGGAAACAAAGCACAGACAAAGAAGGAAACAACCAGGGCAAGGAAGACAAATATGGAAATAGAGGAGGATGGCAAAGCTATAATGAGGGTGAGGCACAAGCAAAATATCCCATAAAGAGCTCTTCATGTGAAAAATCCTTTGAAGCGACTGATAAACGGGTGGCACGAGCGGACTGCCATGCCATACGACGATGGGAGCCAGGTGGAGCAATAGAGAGGCCTCATAAATAATGAAGGAATCAAATTTTGAAGTGGCCAAGCTAGCATGGTAAAATTTGGTGACCTTGGTGACGTGGACGACTGCCACGAGGCAGATTTTCTAGAACACATCATCCTTGCTAGAGATGCTAGCCTGACTTCCCAAAACAGGGGACGAGGATTTAGGAATGTTTGCCTGACAAAAAATCAAAAAGTTGCTATGTTGGCCTAATTATAGTTCAACGACTCAAATGCCAACCTTTCCTTAGTCCATAAAATTTTGTGATCATCGAAGAAGTGTCGAGCACCAATACGATGAATTTAAGCAAGGCGAAGGTAGAGGTTGAAAATTGAAGCACGAATCCATCTCATTTGGGACAAGTGGCCTTGGAGGTGCTTGTGCCTGAGCGTGTCAACCTATGAAGGAGTCATGTGGAGTCGGTTTTACCACAAGGAAACCACCCATGATATACCAACTGTAACCAAATCCAATATGGTGCTGAGAGGGAGAGCCTTGTCACACTTGTGATGATAGAGCGGGTGAAATAAAGATGAACAAGAGAAAGGTCCAAAACTGGCCACACTAGCCCAATCCAAATCAAATATTATCTAGGTCAACATCATTCGCATCAATTGATGATTGAGGGAAAGCATCAGTTCAAATTTGAAGCCCCAACTATGAGATAACAAGGTTAGAAAACTGGTCTGCTACACGGTTACCTCCTCTGAAAGTGTGAGTGACTAAAGTGCAATGGAAGGATCAAAGATTTTGTCTAGCTTCTTCGACCAAAGTGGAGTAGTTCCAAGACAGAGAGATAGAGCCAAGGGCCAAGGGCCAGGCTAGAGATGATGTTATTTGAATAATCTTTGACAATAAGGTTGGTGATCTGGAGCTTACTGTAAAGAATGACTCCTTGGTAGAGGGCCTTAGCTTCCATGAAATGGATTGATTTGAAGCCCAATTTCTCTGCACATAATGCAATTAAGTTGCCTCTGTGATTGCGAATCACCCCCCAGCTCCTATAGCTCCGGGGTTTCCTTTAGCTGCTCCATAAAATTTGAGCTTAAGGAAGCCCAGAGGTGGGGAATCCATTTGATACCAGACCAGTCAACCCTAGGGGATTTATTAGTGTAGGTGCCATGGGGAATGCCTAGGGAAAGGGCAAGAGATTCTTATGACTTTGATTCCAGGCCAACTACACAGGAGTGACAAACACATTCTTTATAGCGGTCGAGAGAATCCACAAGACAATGTGCCCTTATTTGTGAGACAAGCCTCTGAAAGCTCTAGCATTTATTTCTCTCCAAACCTCCCAAAGGAAGTGAGGGAGGAAAAAATACCATAAGGTTTTGAGTCGGTGGCTTCTAAAAGGATGTGGCCACTAAACATAGAAGTTGCAGAGAGGCCACTGGCTGGGAGGGGCTTCCAAGAGGGAGTACTAGGGACAATGAAATCACTCACTTTGGGTCCAAAAAGGGCATTGATAACTGGGAAAAGACACACTAGATCGAGTCTTTCCTGAAGGGAGACATCCCCAACCAGTAATCACTCCAAAAATTTATGCTAGACCCATTGCCAAGTTTTCAATGAATGCCCTTTTGGATGATTTACCTAGAATTAGAGATGGAATTCCAAGCTGCAAAACCTTTGATGGAATTGGGATTGTCAAGGAAGTTTGGGTTGGCCCAAATTTACTTTGCTCTGATGATAGAATCCCAAAGGGAAAGCCTAGATAGGTAGCCAGGAGAGAACCAATGGAGCAACCAAGGACTACCGTGATGTGGGCTTGGCTCCTAGTTACGGTGTTGAAAAATAGAGCTTGCTTTTGATGAAATTCATTTTCTAACCTGCAGCCTCCTCGAAAGAGAGAAGGATTGACTTTATGCGTCTAGATTGGGGGACTGATGCCTGGGTGGCCAGGATGGTGTCATCGACGAACTGTTGATGGGAGATAGCCTGGATGGAAAAAGCATGTTTGATGCCCAAGATAGTCCCATCGGTGCAAGATTGGGAAACATCTCTGCCCATGGCTTCAGCCACAATGATGAAGAGGAAAGGGGATATGGGGTCTCCCTACTTGAGACCTATAAAATTCTTGAAATATCCTATGGGAGAACCATTCACGAGGACAAAGAAATTTGTAGAGGTAATGCATCCTTTGATCAGATTTATCCAGTCAAGGTGGAAGCTAAATCTATGGAGGACCACCAAGAGGAAGTCCCCAAAAATCCCATAAAAGGCCTTATTCATGTCTAGCTTGAGAAGGAGGCTAGCTTGCTCGCTAGAGGAGATGGAATGGATGAGCTCATGGATGACGATGATGCTATCTGAGATCTTCCTCCCATGGACATAACTACCCTTGTTGAGGGAGATGATGGAAGGGAGGATGAGATTGAGTCTGGAGGCAAGGGCTTTGGTGAGGGTCTTGTATAGGACATTGCATAGGCTGATGGGGTAGAAGTCAAAAAGGGAACAATCTTGGTTGACCTTTGGGATGAGGGCGAGGAAGGTGGAGTTAATGTTGCCCGAAATGGAATTGTCTACCTGCAACTACTGGATAGCAACAACTATATCTAGGCCAAGGATGTCCCAAAAATGCTGAAAGAAGATGGATGTAAATCCATCCGACCTTGGGGCTTTCCCCCCCTACATGGAGAAGAAAGCATAAATGATTTCTTCTGCAAAGAGAGGAGCACATAACATACTATTTTGGGCCTATGAAACTAACCTAGGAATATGCTACAAGAGACTTTCTGAGGTGATATTGGCACAATTGGAAGAAGGCCCAAGAAGATCTTTGAAAAAGGAAACTGCCATGTTTCTAATTTCCTGTATATCGGACACACTTTGTCCATCTTGGTTGATGAGTTCCTTGATTCGATTGTTGCACGTACACCTTGTAGTTGTGGCATGGAAAAATTCGGTGTTTAGATCACCTTAAGCCACATTATTTTGGACTTTTATTTCTAGAAGATCTCCTCCTCCTTATAAATGGTGTGGTATTCAGCCAGAAGAACTCTTTTCGTGTCTAGGAGGACAGGTTCCACTTTGTTATCTTGCATGGTGAGCTCAATGTCCTTAAGATGAGATTGGATTCACTGTTTTTTTTGGAAAATATTCCCAAAAATATATTTATTCTACTTTTTTAGATTGAACTTGATATACCTAAGTTTTCTATTGATTTGGGAGATCATGGGCCCTTGGTAGAGCTTGGTCCACCATTGGGAAATGAGAGTCCTCAAAGATGGGTTCTAAAGCCACATTGCTTCAAACCTAAAGGCGATTTGAAGGGTAACATCTAAGGGTGGTTGTCAAAGAGGATGGGATTGTGGTCAAATCCGATACTTGGGAGAGAACTCAATAGAGCATCATCAAACATGGGGATGGCTTTGACTGAAATGAGAATCTAATCTAGGCGCATATGGATTAGTTGGTTACCCTTCCTACGGTTAGTCCAGGTAAACCTAGGTCCCCTAAGGTTTACGTCTATCAACTCATTGTTGTCCACAAAGTTGGCAAATTACTCATAGCGGGGATAAATGGTCGAAAATAGGGATGGTAGGGCTTCCAGAGGGAAACTACTAAGGGATTTCCTTGCTAGAGCCTAGGGTATGTATGGGGGCTCAAGGGGAGAGGGGAGAGGGGCAGACTCGAGGACCTAGTTTCTAGGAGGGCAGCGACTCTTGTGGGTTGGGGCTTTAAGGGCCTAGGAAGGGCACTAAGAAGGGAGGTGACCCTGATTAGAACAAATATTGCAAAAAGTAGGTTTATTTTTATATTCAATGGGTTGGGAAAAGGTACATACCTTAGAAATGAGATTGATTGCAGAAGGCAGCTCCGCATCCAGGAAGGCGCTCATGCACATCCGAGCTTGGGTCATGCGAGTTCCTACGCATGTCAGAGGATCAAAGGAGATAAATTCTCCTATGCTTCAAGCAATATCATGAAGGATGTCTTCATGCCAGAATTAAATGAGAAGGCTTGGCAGACGGATCCATATTGGGGCTGAGTTAATCTTCTGAGTTGTTTGGTGAAAATCGATGCTCCATTTATGAAGAAAAAGGCCTTTGCGGCCATAGAAATGATCCTCTAGATAGTATCCATTGAGAATCTACAGGATCGCCCGATCAAATAAAAAAAAAACCCTTGTGAAGGTGGTCAGCTCCATATACCCTTTTGGGTGCCAAGAAGAGTTTCCCCATCTACGAATGGACTCCATGTCAGGTCGAGACCTAAGAAACTTCCCTACCATAGCATTCACATTTTGGTCAAGGACATTGGACATGAATTCACAGGGAATTTTGAGATTTATGCTGACTGGAAGTAGTTCTACTCTTGATCCATTCGATTGATTAGGTTTTGGGTCATCACCTCTGCATAGGATGGAGGTCAGTTTCTCCTTCCATATTCCAGGTTTTCTTCTTCTTCCCTCCAATCGAGAGGTTTCTTTTGCTCAAAAACTGTATCATGGCCCTGCGTAGTAGGATTATTGGATGGCTTGGGAGATGAGCCACCATTGTCTGCGTTGGTGGGTGTCTGACTGTGGCACAATTTTTACGTGGAGATATGATTACCTCCATCCTCGTTCGATGGTTTATCCCCAGTTAGGTTGGTGGATAGACTCTTCTTCACCCCCAATATGGACCGAAGTTGCTTAAGAGGGGGTCTATGTTTATCGCTAATACACCCATGTTTGAATCATAGTTTTCTCCTACCTCTGCTACGAAAACATCTGCCATTGCTATGCTCACCGTCTTCTTCTTCGAACCTGTTGCACCTTTCGCTTTCTGTTGTTCCTCGTTCACCATCACTACATCGCCAATCCTACAAGGAACCATTCATTTTTCTTTTATGATTAATGTCAGTAGTCTAATCCTTAAAGCTTATGAGTTAAAAGAATGAAACTTGTTTTCCTTTCCATAAAATTCTTGTTGTCCAAGGGAGACAAAAAAATATTTGGCTGGTGTTTATTTATGTTTTGGCCCTGTATTTTTATTTTTCTATGGCCCTGTGTAAATCACTCTATTTCCAACCAATTATTTTTTGTGCTCTCCATCGCTTGAAAGACAATTTTTAAGTAAAAAATAAAAGTCACCACTCTGGTTTCGTATTTTTTTGTACCTTCTTTGATGTATGTCCTATTAAGCATTCACACCTATTAGCACTGTTGTCTAGGCCATAAATCAATGGAGGACCTTTTAATCCCCTGTGTCTGACACGTGAGCCCGTGTTACCGACCATTGGACCAAAGTACAGAGGATTGTACTATTTATTATATATATTAAGTTTTTAGGAGGGCAAGGCCAAATTATTATAAGTTAAATCCAAAGTCGTTCGTGCATGGCCTGTCCCTTATATATTAGAGAATTATCAAAGTGTTGACCTAGTTTTGTTAAAAGAATTATTAAAGTGTTGACCTAGTTTCATTAAAAGGGTTATAGCACATTCCATGTTATATTAAAGGGCCAATAATAATATATACCCTATGGTTTATTTCAAATAAATGAAGCCTTAAGTTATATTTAAAGGTATTTTTGAGTATAGCTTATTTATTGAAGGGAAGGGCCTGAATGTTTTGCTTATAAGTAAGGTCGATTGTTAATTGTAAGGGAAAGGCCCGAATGTCAAATTATAGACCACGAGGACCGACTACGGTAGTTTAGTGGTAGTAATACATTTCTTAAACAATGGTGGTATGAATGGAAGAGTCGAAAATGTTAACATGGTATTTTGTGCAAAAAAAAGGGGCAAACACCCCTTGATTAGGATTCATATTTATGTTGGCGTTTTTGAAATATTATGCATATAGGGTGAAGGCCCCTTGATTTGGACATATACCTACTTCTTCTCATGAGATATTTACATAAGGAAATATAGGATCCCTAAGTAAATTAAGGGATGGACTGTAGGTGAGTTATATGGATTGTTAATTATTTAGATAAAAGGGAAATATAGATTCCCTTAATGAACCAAGGGATGGACTAAGGATTGGTTTGCTTATTTATAAATAAAATGAAGTTTAAACCTTCTTCAATGGATTGAGGGAAGGGTTTAGAGGGTGGTTAATTTACTTATTTATTTTAGGTGATGTGCACCTCCCTAAAAGGGTTGAGGACGATTAATTTTCTTTATATCTCTCTATTTATATAGGAATAGTTTTCCCTAAAGGATAAGGGATGGTTAAATTTATTAGCTATTGGCTATGCTATATTTATATAATGGCTTTTTGTTTTTTAAAAAGGATAAAATAATTTCTATTTGAAAGATTGGCCTATGAATATTTAATGTATTAAAGCCTAAAGCATTATTGTTGAACAATGGCCTGTATGGTGTGGCCTTAGTTGTTTAAAATAATGTGGTCTTGGATAATTGAAATAATAGGACGTTGGTTGATTAAAATAATATGATCTTGGTTGTTTAAAATAATGTGGTCTTGGATGAATGAAATAATAGGGTCTTGGTTGATTAAAATAATATGATATTGGCTGTTTAAAATCATGTGGCCTTGGATGATTGAAATAATAGGGCCTTGTTTGATTAATATAATGTGGCCTTGGTTGATTAATATAATGTGGACTTGGTTGATTAAAATAATATTATCTTGGCTGATTAATATAATGTGGCCTTGGTTGATTAAAATAACATGATCTTAGTTATTAACATAATGTGTCTTTGATGGATTAAATTGATGTGGCCTTTGATCATTTAAGCCAATGAGCTTTTACCTATTTAATAATTGGCCTCTATATATTCATTTGTGTAAGGGAAATGATACTAAATTAAAGAATTAAAGGGAGTTCCATTCTCGAAGGTATTTTGGGTCTCTCCTTGTTACATATGGATTGATTGTAATATCATGGTATGTGTTCAGTAAATGGAGGTACTACATTTTATATAAAAATCTTTGATTATAATGAAGTATCATTTCAATTTTCTATACATAAATCTACACTTCATCCATGGGTGAAATATTAATTAACATACTAATGGGAGGTTAGGATCTAAATTGGGTAGAAAAAAAGTCATGTATCTAATAGTACAATACAATAGAAAATAACAACCGACCATGTATAAGTGGGAGAACATGATTAGTGACACTATACATGGGGAACTCCAAGAATTACAGAAAGCCATTATAGAGTAGAGGGAGGTGATGCCCCGTTTCTCACACTATTATTTCCTTATACATTTAATAGTGGGACATATGGATGAAAAATCAATTGTTCAAGAAAGACTCTCATTCATACAAGAGGGTGAGTCTAGTTATATAAAATTCTTTGGTAAATTTCTTTTGGTTATCTATCTTAAGCTTTGTGGTAAAAATACTCATAGAATAGGCTCAAGTATAGCTAGGTTCTCATGAAAACAATGTGGAGGATTACTTTTTCACTAAAGATATCACCTACATAAGGGTATATGGGTCTAAAATTTCCTTGAAGGCTTCACCAGGATTTTGTCCTTTGTTGATTATGACATTGGAAATTATTATACAGGTCTTAGAAGAAACCAAAACTAAGGTAGCAAAAAAAGAAGCTAAAATTCCTTGGTTAAGCATCCCTTGCAGAATGGGGCATTATGTATATAAAGGATACCATAATATACTAGCATCTCTATAGAAAATGTATTTATATAGATTTACTAAGATTACCTAGAGACCATACGACCCTCATGGTTATTATAAAAATATTGCTATGAAGAAGATGCCAAATTGTGGAGTTACCCATAGAGGGGATTTATTTGACGATAGAATACAAGTTTCTTTGAGAAGAGGAGAATAATGAGGACAAATATGGTAAGATTCAAAGAGCGGATCACACACTCAGATAGAAATGGTAGGTAACTACCTTATCGACCTAAATATGTTAAGAAAGGTTACAATTGAATTAGATGCTAACTTGATCTTGGCAACATGCGTCAAAGAGTACCAAGACCCAATATTGAATATTATCAATAAAGCACCTGAACAAATATAAGTATTGATGGAGGTCACCAATTCAATAGGAGAAAAAATAGAAGACACCTCATTCATTTAGTCCTCCCAAAGCATTGCCTTAGTCACTATAAAAGACAAAGAGATAGTTGCTACCTCCTTTGCATAGATGTAGATCACTCCTTGTGAGTTTAATAAAGCATTAATGGCTCCAAAGCAAAAAATTGAGACTACAATAGATCTCCCTCAAGTAATTCCCACCAACATAGTAATAGATAGACAAGAACACAAAATTTCTTTGATAGTACTTGAGAGGATCCAACAGGTTGGAGGATTAACCAATCTACTTAGGGGACATCCAATCAGGTTTGATTCCCATCCAAGTTACCCTATGAGCAATAAGCCTAGGCTCAAGGCTCTTCCTTCTTCAATAGCATAAGAAATCCTTAACTTAACATGAATAGAGGAGGGAGCCATTCATTTTGATCCTAAAGAAGAAAAGAAAATACAGGCTATGGAAGAGGAGATATATCCAAGAGAAGCTTGATACAAAATAGAAGAACCAGATAGTCAATCAACTCAAGTTTTAGTTGATCCCCTTATAACAGTAGGGGAAACTATACCAATAGCTTAGATCACATCCATTTAACTAGATAAGACAATAGGGGAGGCAAAAATCCAATATCAAGAAAATTATATAATCTTAGAAAAGTCACTAGCTCAATCTCATGTGGTCATAGTGGAAAGCCTCTAAAAAACTAACCAAGCCTTGAAAGCAAAAGAAGGGTAGATACACACTAATAAATAAATATTACAAGCTGAGGTAAATGAGCTCAGGTAATAGGTATCTCAGATTCAATCAACCAAAACTTTTGACAATTCAACCTTCATTAAGAGATACAAGGAAAAGATGATTTTTGAGTTAAAAAGGAGATACCTGCAATAACTAGAGACCTCGGGTATTTCACTGACATAATAGCCAAGACTCAAAATATTAAAATATTGGCAAAAAAGGAAGATAAAGGATTGATGTCTGTAGGTCATATTTTTGAAAAATGTAAAGAAAATTATGATCAGATAAGTGATAAAAAGGTGACTACATCACATGGTAGAAGTTTTGAATGCTAAGAATAATTCTTCAAAGCAACCACCTACACCAATGAAAGGACTCACTGGAGAATTTGAAATAAAGAAATAGAAAATTGGGCACAACAAATAAGTGAGAAGAAAAGACAAGCCAAAATCATGTTCAAAGAGCCCCTAACTACAAAAAACATTGACACATTAACTTCCAAAGTAATACAAGATTTTGAATGTGATGGTATAGATGAAAAGAAATTGGTTGAACAACTCACTAGTCTATCCAAAGCAATCCAAAATATAGTCAGGTTCTTCAAAAATAGTGAGTTAATAATAAAAAATAATAAGAATAAATCTTTGAAAACAATTGACAAAGTTAAAGTTACAGGTACTTTTTGCATTGAATCTTGGTTGCGAATGGATTTACTTAGGATGAGTCAAATAGAAAAATGATAGAGTAAAAAATTCCATCCAAGTTCACTTAGAAGTGTCAACAAGGAGCATGATACCCACAAGCTAAGTAGTCAAAAATACCAAAAATAAGATCTAAGTAGGGTAAAATAGGGCTCAAAGATCTAACATAGTTGGTCCCACCTAAATAAATATAAAAAGGTTTTGAAGGGATCTAGTGTAGTATAACTTACAACAACTATAAATTTACTGTAGCACACCCAACTGATCAAAGGCAGAAGATGATGACATATGGAGGACCCATATGAAAATAGTTATAACATATACAAGGAACCCTAAAGTTGTAAAAAGGATTACTACATCCATAAAAATGATCCAGATTTTTGCATAGCCATTTTTCTAGAGGTATACTAAGAGTGCCCTTGTCTTCTCATTGTATTCCCTTTTTGTATCTTTTCTTTTTGCCATCTCTTATTCCTCCTATTTCTATGCATGTCTTGATAGGAAAGTATTCAGGAACTAAGATCATTTCTAGCTACTGAGTTAAAGGTTTGGAGGCCTTACTGTTACCAAATTGGAATGGGAGGGTGAAGGATTCTTGTTACATCATTTGAATGAGAATTCTTATTGTATTGATCTAAAATATCTTTATGGAAATTCAAGCCAACTCTCATAGTAAAAATCATTGATATTAATACAATTCCAAGCTTCCTCCCTTACCAAGTCTATATTTAGATTTGTGTGTTTGTCTCTTTTACATGATACATTATTTGAACATGTGATTGATGCTTTCTTTCATTGTTAATCAATTATGCTTATTACATTATTTAAATTAATATAATTAACTAAACATCCTATTTCTCTTTCTTTCCAAATACATGAATTTGTTTAAAATATTGCTATAGTGGGCAATGAATAAGCCACCAGTCTAGTATAATGCACAATTAAAGAGTTTTTGTTGGTCTTCAATCTGACAGCGTGTGCTAGGGTGGGGGTAGACCAATGATGCTATATAGAATGGCCATCGCGTCAGGATGGGATAGACGATATCTGGAGAATATCGGTTCCTCGAGGTGGTTCCAACTATCTACATCACATAATAGGGGAAGGAAAAAAGGGAAAAAGAGGGAAAGGAATGGGAAAATGATCATATCCAAAACTCACAAGGATTGGTATAGCTACATCAAGACCTATGCAAGTGACGCACCATGTGTAGAAACATGGAGACAACATCTAACAGATCAGCCAATGATACCTTCATCAAGCTCTACTAAGTGATGGGTGAGGAGCAAATTCCAGAACCAGAGGCTAGGTGTATGAAATCCAGGATGTAGAATTAGAGCGCTCCTATCCTACCAATTTTAACAAAAATTAACCCCAATCCATTTTTATGAATGCGCACTCTCGTGTCACTCAACGAATCCCATGAAATACATATAGAAGAATAACATGAACCTGCCCAGATAACTAATACAAATACACATTCACACAATGAACAGAAACAAGAAGGCAAAAATCAGAGACCAAACAATGTTGAGTCTATATTTACACAGTGGTGAAACCTTACATATGAATTGTAATGGCTAAAGAGCTGCCCTTAGGAATGACCAACATTCCACTATTTATAGACATATTTACATCAATTTCAAATTTAGATATTAATGGTGGTAGGCGGGAAGACAACTCTTGTAGCTGACAAATGTTGCATTTTTTCTTAGGGTAGCATTGATATTATAGAAGGAGGTAGATGCATATAGCTCAATATGGGTCTTTGGATCCTCTAAAATTTATGCTTAGTTCATCAATTATTAGCTACCTCGTCCTCTTCCTTGAATGACTATCCTCTGGTTAGACGGTGCATGACAGACATTGGAGTGCATTATAAGCAATGCACCTCAAACCAATCACTTCTATGTACGATTTCAAGTACCTAGAATGTTGCAATAATGTGTACATATTCATATTTGAATAGTGGATGATAGCGGGAGCTTTGCATGTCAAGTGGGCATTTTCTTCATCAATATTTTCACCCACAGAGGTACTAGGGAAGAGGGCAAACATTTATCCAAACTTTTGCCTACTTTGTGTTTTGCATTTCTCGCCCAGCATGGGCAGGAGCTTCTATATTCCCCAAGGGTGGGGTTGTACAATTTTTTCGTCCTCTCTAGGTGCTTAAAAATTTTTAACTAAGAAGTGGGTAAGCCTTTGGAGAGTTTTACCCAAGGCCAAGAGCAGATTGTTCGTCCACTCTACTACCCGCCTTGCTTCGATCTACCATCCAATCATTTCTTTAGTTTACCCATTACTATTGTTTCCACCATTTGATATCTTTTGTCCAACCACTAATGTCCTTCAAAATTTGGTGCGTTCCTTCTAAATAAAGAAAATCACTTCCTGAAGAGAAGAGTGGGTGAAGGGTGTAAAATTTCACCCACACTTCTGGTGACTCATAGGGGTTTTCCATCTTGTGGAAAAGAAAGGACCCATAAAGACTAGTAAATGCAACAATCAAAATAGAGAGATGAAGGAGAGGAGGGAAGGGCACAAAGTAAAGGAGGATGCAAAGAAGGAAATGATGCAAGGAGAAAATTGAGCACAAAAATATGTCGAAAGAAACAAAACATTTAACACGATGAAAAGTAGATTGAAAGAAAATGAATAGGGACACAAAAAATGAGAGCAAAAAGGAGAAACAAGGAAAAGAAACCCAGAGAGATGGGGCCAAGGTGACCAACATAGAGATAACTGCTATGGATAAGAGTAGTAGGAAGACAAGCAATGGAAACAACAAGAAAATACTTGAAAGGCTTTCTAAAATACAAACACAGGATGAAGGGACAATAGGAAACAGTTGAGACAAGGGAGCCCTTGCCATCAACTGGAAGAGTTACATGCAACAAATGGGTGAAGAAGGCAAAGGGGAGGAAATGGCGGGGAAGTGGGGAGATACGAAGGGAAAAGCAATTCAAAGCTTATCAAGTGAAAATGATAGGGCATAGATCCTTCTCCACGAGGTATTCTTATGGATTTAATCCCCTTTAATGTAACCTACCAAGGTTTTGAGACATTCCAAGAGTAGATAGATTTACAATATTTATTATCTCTTCTATCCCAAGCTCTCTTTTTACACGACCTAGCAACAATCCTCTTTTACTGATTGTTATCAACCAGAAGGCCATTTAGCTTCAACCACAACTTGTGGTTTGTACTTTATGGTCTCATTTGCATCTTACTACAAGGGGCTATTTATAGAATACTCACCTTACCTCAAGACTTGTTGTAGCTCCTAGGGATGAGTTAAGAGACCTTGAAAATTATTAAATGTATCCATTGGGCTACAGGGTCACAACAACAACAAACAAAAGAATAGAAAACTAGGGAGACAACACAGATATGAGAGGAATGTTACATTTCATAGATAATTCCTATAAAATCCTTTCATGGTGCTTCTCGATGCCTGACCAAGTGGCAACCTTTCATATGTTTCTCTAATGGTTGATGATAAAATTTATGATTCCCAATGCATTGGCCTTGCATAATGCAAGGTTTTATTTATTGGCCAAAAAATTAGGACATGAAAGGCACGCTTGAGCCAGGATATCTCATGAAAATATTCCTATAAATTTGCAGTGGTCAGACTAGATTTCATTGTATTTAAGGCACCACTTGTAATCCATCTGGTGTTGTCCACACTAGCTCAACATTACGATGAAATCATAAATCTTATTTTCTTGCTTGAGCTTTTGAATGCTTAGGCCTTTGAAACCTAGGGTGGAAAATACTTTTTCCACCGTATTTTGCCCTCCAGGTGATGAGCTATCAGGGACCATATTTTCATGTTGTCCCTTTTTGAGATTGACCAGCTATATCAATATTATGTCTGACTCTCCCTCCACCATTGGATTCTTCTCTTGCTCATGGGAATCCACATCCTCATCCAAATCCTACTGAGTCTATGGTTGATCTATCACAATGCCTTCATGGATGTGGTCACCATCACACAACTGCTCCTGGTATGTGTCTGTTACATAATTTTGTACCATCTTCCAAAAGGAACTGATTGGATGGAGCCTCCACATCAAAACTTTATCAAATATTAAAGCTTCCTTGTAAGTTTATGGAAAATTGGTTTCCCTAGATTGGTGTAGAAGGAAGCTAACGTTAGGATCAAGAGCTCAAATGTAGAATAGATACACCTGGGCAAAGGTTGGGAGGATTTATTGTGGAATCCTCTTCCAGGTATTCTCAAATAGGACATTGATTTTTTTTTTTTTATTGTGCCAAAAAAAAAACGCACAGAACCAAACAAAAAAAAACCCAACAACAAAGAAGAAACCCCCCACAAACAAATAGGACATTGAATTATGACACACTTTCAAGAAGGTTTTTCTTGATAAATATAAATTGATTTAAAGACTGGAAGGGGTCCTCCAATTCACCAAACATATCCATGAGAGGCTCTGTCAAATCTACCCATGTAGAGATGCTCCTAGGCTGTAGGGTCTTGAATTAGAGCCATGCTATACCTTCAAAGGAAGCGACTAGTAGCTTGATCATCACATCCTCATGCATGATACTGTGAAGGGTAGCTAGAGAAGCCACATATTTGAGGTGTTCCTTCACAGTTCCATTTATGCCACTAAATTTGGTTGGGGCATCAAAGGTAGCTTCTAGAATATCATGTCGATCAGGGAGATTGAGGGGACCAAAATTATTCTAGTGTGATAAATTCACGATGGCACTGATAGTCAAATGTCTCATTGATTTGAGAGTCAAAGTCACAAGATGAACATGTCATATCCATTAGCAAGGTCAAGGTTATTCATCGTACCTTAAGTTCTATAGGATGTTTGGATCTTTAGCGTGAATAGGTGACTGATATCATGATCTAGATGTTCTATGCAGTCATAATTTCTAGGTGATTTTGATCAGATATGGTCAAATAAGAGAGTCACCAAACTTTTATTTCCTAAAACATGGAAACTCAGTGAGTTCCCCAACAGAGTCATCAAAAACTATTGGTCACCAATATGATACCATGCACCAGGGCGAGGGTGAACCAACAATATAGTATAGAATGTCTATCATGTAGGAATAGGGTAGACGATATTTGAAGAAGACTTGTTCCTCGATGTTGTTCTAACTATCTATGTCACAAAACAAGGGAAGGGAAAAAGGAAAAAAGAGGGAAAGGAATGGGAAAATGGTCGTAGCCAAAACTCAAAAGGATAGGTATAGCCGCATCAAGACCTATGTAAGCAGTGCACCATGGGCAGAAACACAAAGACAACACCTAATAGATCAGCCAACGATACCTTCATTAAGCTCTACTAACCAGTGGGTATGGGATGGATTCTAGAACCATAGGCTAGGTGCATGAAATTCAAGATGCTGAATTAGAGCACTCCTATCCTACCAACTTTAACAAAAATAAACCCCAATCCCATATTTATGAATACGTACTCCCATGTCACTCAACGAATCCCACAAAATCTAGATAGTAGAATAACATGAGCCCACCCAGATAACTAAAATAGAAATGCACATTCACACAATGAACATAAACAAGAAGGTAAAAATCAAAGACCAAATAGTGTTGAGTCTATATTTACACAATGGTGAAACCTTACATATGAATTATAATGGCTAAAGAGTCACCCTTAGGAATGACCAATATTCCACTATTTATAGGTATATTTACATTGATTTCAAATTTGGGTATTAATTACGGTAGGTAGGAAGACAACTCTTGTAAGTGACAAGCACCACACTAATACATTATTTCTTAGGATAGTACTAGTATTCTAGAAGGAGGTAGATGCATCTAGCTTGATCTAGGCCTTTGGATCCTCTAATATTTTTACCCAGCTCATCAATTCTCAACTACCTCGTCCTCTTCCTCGATTGGTGATCCTCTAGTTAGGCGGTGCACGACAGGCATTGGAGTACCTTGGAAGTAGTGCACCTCAAACCAGTCACTTCTACATACGATGTCAGGTACCTAGACTGTTGTTGTAGTGTGTATGTCTTCAGATTTGAATAGTGGGCGATGGTAGGAGCTTTGTGTGTTGGGCGGGTATTTTATTCATCAATATTTTTGCCCGTAGAGGTACTAAGAAAGAGGGCAGACATTTATTCAAACTTTCATCTACTTTGTGCTTTGCATTTTCCTCCCTGCACGGGTGGGAGCTTCTATCTTCCCCAAGGGTGGGGTTGTACGATTTTTCCATCCTCACTAGACCCTTAAAAATTTCTACTCAAGAAGTGGGTAGGACTTTTAGACAGTTTTACCCAAGGTCAAGAGTAGATCGTTTGCACACTCTATTATGTTGAGCAAGGTGCAGCGACAGTATTGTCATTGTTGTCAACATAGTCAGATAGATCGGTTGATGCAGTGGACAGGAGTTCAGAGGTTATTCAGAGTATGTACAGTGATGTTAAATGCTTATGAGGAAGTGACTAACTACAGAAAAATAGCTGATGCACCTTTTTGTATATTTTCCAAGAAGACCGAAGTGGCCCATATGCTAAATATCAAAGGAAAAGCAAAATACAGCAAGAAAGAAAAAGTGTCACGATATCGCGACATGTTGAGAAAGAAAGAAAAAGTGTCACGATATCGTGACATGTTGAGTAAGAAGGAAAAAGTGTCGCGATATCACGACATGTTGAGCAAGAAGAAAAAAGTGTCACGATTTCGCGACATGTAGAGCAAGAACGAAAAAGTGTCGCGATATCGCGACATGTTTCATTTTCGTGACCAAAAAAGAAGAGAAAGAGTAAGAAGGAAAAAGTTTTGCGATATCGCGACATGTCGCATTTTCGTGACCAAAAAAAAAAGGAAAAAGTGTTGCGATATCGTGACATGTTGCATTTTCACGACCAAAAGAGAAGAGAAAGAGTAAGAAGGAAAAAGTGTCACGATATCGTGACATGTCGCATTTTCGTGACCAAAAGAGAAGAGAAAGAGTAAGAAGGAAAAAGTGTCGCGATATCGCGACATGTCGCATTTTCGCGACCAAAAGAGAAGAGAAATAGTAAGAAGGCGAAAGTGTCGTGATATCGCGACATGTTGTATTTTCGTGGGCAAAAGCCAAGAAAAGGAGTAAGAAGGCGAAAGTGTCGCGATATCGCGACATGTATTTTCACGGGCAAAAGCCAAGAAAAGGAGCAAGGAGGCAAAAGTGTCGCGATATCGCGACATGTTGTATTTTACGAGCAAAAGCCAAGAAAAGGAGCAAGGAGGCGAAAGTGTCGTGATATCGCGACATGTTGTATTTTCGTGGGAAAAAGCCAATAAAAGGAGCAAGGATGCAAAAGTGTCGCGATATCGCGACATGTTGCATTTTCGTGACCAAAAGCAACAAAAGAGGACAAAGAGGCAGAAGTGTCACGATTTCGCGACATGTCACATTTTCACGATGCAAGAAGAAGAACCCAACTAAAATAAGAAATGTGACAGTGAACGGAAGTCAGTACGGTAGTTACAGGGGTCGTTACAAAGTGAAATCATGCAACTAAAATAAGAAGTGTGACAGTGAATGAAAGTCAGTACGGCAATTACAGGGGTCATTATAGAGTGAAATTAGGTAGCTGAAATAAGAAGTGTGACAGTGAACGGAAGTCAGAATGGCAATTACAGGGGCTGTTATAGAGTGAAATCAGGTAGCTGAAATAAGAAATGTGACAGTGAACGAAAGTCAGTACGACGGTTACAGGGCCCATTACAGAGTGAAATCATCGAGCGATGGTTATACTGAACATCATCAGACGAAGACCAAGAGTTGGAAAGAGAAACATTTCGAAGCCCAAACATAGAGCCAAAACAATTGACAAGTGGCATATGAGAATATTGTGTCATAAAGGAGTTACATATAGAAGTTACTATTGATAGGTTGCATGTGAGAATATGGAAGTTACAAAAGAAGGAGTTACATATAGAAGTTACTATTGATAGGTTGCATGTGAGAATATGGAAGTTACAAAAGAAGGAGTTACATATAGAAGTTACTATTGATAGGTTGCATGTGAGAATATGGAAGTTACAAAAGAAGGAGTTACAAAGAGAAAATATTGTTATAAAAGGAGTGTTGCATGGAGAATTTAAAAGAGTGCTGAAAGTATGTGTGTTTCGTGAATTGTCATAGAGGTTGGGTAAGCAATAGACCAGTTAGGGTCTTGTAAAAGTGAAGGCATTTTTATGTCAATCTTCTAGTTTCAAAATTGAAGTCCAAGTTGGTGCTTGGCATCAGGGGTTGGTGCTCCTTTCTATTGGTGCAGATAAATCAGGGGTTGGTGCTCCTTTCTGTTGGTGCAGATAAATCAGGGGTTGGTGCTCCTTCCAGTGGGTGCTAGTAAATTGATTGTAAAGTTGGTGCTTTGCAAAGGCTGGATTTGGATGGGAGTCCAAACAGTCATTTTGAGGAGTAGCCAAATTGGTGAACCTTGGTACATCTTATGTTGTGTGATGTTCTCTTATTATACTTGCTTTATTTGGTTTTAAGTTTTCATTGTTTTGGCTTTAAGAGTTGTAGATTTAAGTTTAAAGAGCTACACTGATTCACCCCCCCTCTCAGTGTCATTGTGAGACTAATATATTACTCGCCTTGCTTCAATCCGCAATCTGCTTGCTACTTTAGTCTACCTATTACTATTTTTGCCACCATTTGATATCTTCTGCTCAACCACTAATGTCCTTCAAAATTTGGCACACTCCTTAATAAAAGGAATCACTTCCTGAAGGGAAGAGTGGGTGAAAGGTGCAAAATTTCACCCACAGTTATGCAATCCTTGGTCAAAGAACAATAACTTTTATATTTTTTTATCTAGATAAAAATAAGCACATAAAGAAATATTGTGAGTTCACTTCAGGGGTATCCTAACGTGATTAAGTCTATTTAGAGTTAGTGTAATAGTATTTTCCTAAATTAAAGTGCAAATTGATCAAATTCTATATTATTTCTTGTGATCAAGAAGCACTATGTGGCATGATATCATATTCTAAAGGATACAAAATAATTCCACAACAAGCCTCTTTACTTTATTCTCTATGCAGACCTCTTCTTCTATTCACTATTATAACCTCTATCTATTCTTCAATATTGATCTCTTAGACCTATTCCTTAAATTTGAATCTTTTATATATCTTTGTTCTACTCTCTTTCTTTCTATATTATCTTTGGAAGCTATAAATGCCTCTCACTCTATTGCTATTATATAATTTTTATTTATTGGCTTCTTGGACCAATGTCAAAGTCAATTTCTCCATGACTTGAATCTTCTTTCTCTATACTTAGAAGCTGAAGCTCTTCTCTGTCCTTTGTAGGAAGATTCTCACACTTTTGTATCTTAATATTTGTTGCAACTCTATCTCTTAATATCTTCTAGCTTCAATGTCAAGGTCAATTTATTTGTGACTTGAATCTTCTTTCTATTGCTTAATCTCTATCAATTTCAAGGTGACTTGGATGTCCCTAAATCATCTATCAATACCAAGGGGACTTGAATGTACTTGATTCCTCTATCAATGCCAAGGTGAATCTAAATGTCCCTTTATATTCAACTTTATAAAATCAATATAAAGGGATATATATGTTGCTTGAATCCTCTATCAATTTCAAGGGTTGGCTATGACCCTTAATGATCAACTACCTCAAATTTGATTCACCTTTTAACCAATATAGTTGAGTCCTAATATTCATTGTTTTTTTTTTCAACTATGGAAATACCCTAGCCTATCTACTCACTATGACCTTCAAATACATTTCAAGTCTCAATACCTTTAAAGTGGATAGACTCTTAATAACCTTTGTCAAATTGGACAAAATCAATTTCTATAAGTGGCTAATAAATTATATCAATCTAGATAGAGTCTAGTGGTAGCTTTGATACCACTGATGTATTTTTAAGCCTTAATACTACCACATGTATCACAGGTTAAATATTATAGAATCAAATACAATATAGCCACAATAAGATTAAACATAATAACAAGAACTAGTAGAAAGAAACTTACAACATCAACTAGAAAGAACACAATCTAAAGTATTTTATTATATGAACTTGTACATCCAATTATGGAGCTTTATCTCCATAATATAGTTTTACAAAATGACCTTTGAATTCTTATCTTGCCACTTGTCTAAGAGACTCTTGATCTTTACTTAGGACACATATACATATCAAATAATGTAATATAATATAATATATAGAACTATATAATGGTTCTATGATAATGATAGATTATATTTTATCAATTAATACATCAATACACTAGAGTGACTACTAAGTACCATACAAGTTTAGGTTCTAAAATATGTTATTACATAAAATATTTTGAACCCTTTCTTTTGAATGGCTAGTGAATTTCTATTTAAGTTAAAAACAATTTGAAGTAGTAGACAATTATTTGACTATAGCTTCTTCACAACATATTATAATGAACTGATTTAAAAAAAAAAAAAAAACATGAAAGTAGATTCAAATCTATAACTCATGTATGAATAGAAAGTTTTAGGTCACCTATTTAGTCCTTTCAATCTCTAGATTTATGAGTTGGCTCCTAGTAATATAAACTAATCTATTTAACTTGAAAAAAGAGACACAAGAAAATAAAAATAAATGCTAGGAATTTCAATAGGACCAGGTAATCATAGTGAGATGTGTTTTGATCTAGTTGAAATCTAGGGGATAAATAACTTAAGCACAATCAAATCCATGAATAAATTGCAATAATAAAGTGAGAGAATTAATAAGAGATGGGAAGGAAGAGCCACAAGCATAATAAATCCATGAATAAAGATATCAAAGGACATAATCAAACCATATAATCCATGCGCAATATCTTTATAATTTGCAATTCAAATTACAAATGATTAAACAAATGGATATAAATAGGTGGCCTATGGTTTTAGTAGAAGATGATCTAAATATAGAAAAAGAAACACAATTAGATAAATCGGGGGTATTTGATTTAGTAGAATGCCCAAACATGGACAATGATAAAAATATATAAGGGGAAAATTTAGGGCATAAATATGGAAAGATGAGGATGGAAGAAATAAAATGCACTCCTTTATTGCGTCCAATCCCATATATGATCATTATCAAAAAGCACATATAAATGCAAATATCAAATTGAACATAGATACACATATAGTTCAACTAAGAATTAGGTCGCATGTAAAAATAAATAAAAGGAATTCCAAAATAATGCATAATCATAACATGAGGGATGATCTTCCATTTAACTAAGGAGTTAGTCCTCTTACTGGATGGCCCCCAAGGTAGCCTATAATAAATTAACTCAGACCATTCATAAATTTTTAAGGACTAAATGGTATGGGGAGGTGGGAATGACACCCATCTCTTGGAAAATTTGTACTCAACCTAAGGATTTAGGAGGTATAGGCATCATTGATCCTCTTACCCAAAGCAAAAGTTTAGCTGCAAAATGGGTTGCTAGAGCCATTATTGGTGATGAAAACTGGAAACACCTATTTCATTATAAAATATCTCTAGCTACTCACAAAGGTAAATGAAACTACTCACAAAGGTAAATGAAAAGAAACCTCTTGGGAGGATAAGGTCCTCAATGCACCTTATTTTATAGTTAAAGGATCTATTCCCATTACCCAAAACTGGAAATCTTGGCAATTAGTTTCTCATTTTTTGGCTTGGAAATCTAACTCCTTGAGACATGGTCTGAGCATCCATCTAAACAATCTTTGGTGGAATAAACTTATCCTCCATAATGATAAACCTTTAGCTTTATGCAATGCTATTCATGGTCTAGATTTTTTGAAGAAATGAATTAATAGAATTAGAGATATATGGGATCCAGGTAGTTGCTCAATTCTTACCTGGAACCAAATATGCAATTATTGCTCCCTTCCCTCTAGGTTCAAATAATCTTATAGTTTCTTTGTAGCTTCCATCCCTTGGGAGGTCATTAATATATGGAATTATTGGAGATGGTTTAATGGTCATAGAATGTCTTCCATTACTTCTAGTTAGATATACAAAAATCTTTTGTGTCCTCCTTCTTTAGACTCTAAGATCAATGTCAAGCACATTTGGAAGTACAAATGCAAAAAAGTGTTTATTGGATCTGCTCCTCCATGGGATATAGTATTAGCAGACTTAACATTTGATCTTTTGTTACATGTAGTACACATTCATTCCCAAGTCTATGGGACTTCTAGCATATCTTGAGATGTTATTGCCAGACTTCATCAACTTTCTCATATGGTTCATAATCTTTAGAAGGTCCAACAAGAAACTAAAAAATAGGCAGTTTACAATGATAAGCAAGTTTAGGTTTTTATTACCTCTATTTCTTCTTTGAAGACTTCAGAAGATATCACGAAAGACAAACACATAATTTCTCCATATAACAGGCTCTCCCACATATGAGTGTTGTGTATTGCACCAAGATATAGCTATAGTCTATTTGTTGCTATTAGTTTCTATTCTTATATATATAGTTGTGGATGCTTTACTCGTTATCCACCTCATTTTGTTTTTTAGTTGATGGACAGTATTAGCTCCATAATATTGTATTGTTCTTGTCTATGAATTAATATAATCTATTTTTTTCTCAAAAATAAATAAATAAAAGGTCAATTAATTTTTAATGTCCATAAGACTATAATTTATAGTAAACAATGCTTGTTTGTGAAAGATGTTTTTTTATCCAATATATATAGTTATCTTACCATAATGTAGCTACCAAAAAATATGGTGTACAACCCTACTTCTTTGTAAGATTCAAACTTCATACCTTTATTCAAAATTTCAAAATCACTATCATATATAAAAAACCTAAAAAAAATAGATTAAAAAAATATGCATCTATAAACGGAAGAAATAAGACATGACATTATATTATGTTTCATAAACGAAGCCCAGTAAATGTTAAAAACTTCCTTCTGTTTCGGTGGCTCCTAAATTTAATTTTCAACCGACACGCAACTTTGGCTTAGGTTTAGGATTTGACTCCCGTTGAGTCCCAATTTTTTAATGTCATACTTAGCTTTGAATGCGTGGATTAAAGTGGTGTCGGAGAGAGAGAGAGAGTTAAGAAGATTGTGCCAGATGCTGAGAGAGTCCTCCAATATGCAACTGCAATCAGGAAAATGTATGCAAAGGAACAATTTAGTATTAATTCTTCCTTTGAAATACATGCTTTTCAAAATCTAATCAATTGAGACCAATTTTCGGGTTGTGTATTGATGTTCCGAAATCGTGCTAATGGCATAGTTGGCTTTCTAAGAAAGTTAAAAAGTCATGTTCCGAAATTAGGCTAATTGTACGGTTGACTTTAAATAAAAGTTGAAAGTTTTAAGTAATTTTTAAGTTTTTTTTTTATATTATTATTGTTGTTTTTTAATGTTATAATATTTTGTATTTTTATGAGTTTAGTATGTATGGAAGGAGATTGTTTTTTTCTCTCTTAAATTTGACCCTCTTTCAAATTTAAACTTAGATTTCTTATTTATAATATTTAAACCTTCATCCTTATACTTATTTAAAGTGGTGAAAAAAGAATATTATTTATGGTTTGAATGTATGTTCATTTTTTAAATTATGGGTAAAATTATCCGAAAGTCGCTCTCAGCCCTAATTGCACCAACATTATCAACTGGATTTTGGGTACTTGATGTGAGTTTGGTAGGGTGGAGATTCGAACCAGGAACCTCCCTTGGAGGATTGCCTTACCCTCTCCAACTCACCCACATCACGTGGGTATGGATAAGTTTCATTTTGACATCCCAATCTCTTATAATATATGATAGATAAATTATGATTGTTAAACATGAAGTTATTGATGCATGCTTAATTATGATGATGTTGAACAAAATATTTAAAATTCCTTTGATATTGAAGCTAAGCATAATGACACCACATACATTTAGGATGAATCTTGAGTCACCTTAGGTGTAATTTATAAATAAGAACATCATTCCATATACCCATGTTTGGAGATAATTTAAGTCCTAGTTCTACAACGAGTTTAAAAAAAATTATGATTATTATTTTGGTTTATGGAAGTTTGATCAACACATTTGCAACACCTCAATACTTTCATAGATGTCATTACTTCCAAAAAAATCCCTCACATGACCTACAAATCTCTCCCATCACATTAGTTAGGATAGTACCATTGCATGCTCTGCTCCTTTTTCCAAAGATGAAGACGAACATGTATTTAGCATCTTGCTTTAAAATTACCTTTACAACTAACGAGTTCATAAATTCATGTCATGACAATGCACTTGATCAATCGATTCTCTGAGTTTAGCCTAGTATGTCTTGTCATCTATTGCATTCAACCCTTGGGCCCTTGATCTATCCAACACAATAAATAATATATATTTTTTACCTTGTCCTCATCATCAAAAGATCTTGACCTCATGCCTTCTATTCAAGTGTATCCCACTATGTTAAAACTATCCTAGAAAAAGTTGTTCAGTTCAATAATGAGCTAGTAATTTACCTCTTAGATTCAATGATATTAGTCCTTCTATGTCAAGCTCAATGGCAAGGGTTTCTACAAAGCTACCAAAATATAGTCTCATCTACTTCTATCATCTATAAATTGTGATCCCAATCTAAATTGGACCATCTCAAAGGCCCCTCCATTGCTTAGTCTATCATGGGTAACCATGCTACAAGGTCATAGAGTGATAAGTTGTTAGGTTGCATGTTTGATGGAGGACTCAAAAGAAACCATGTAATAACAGTAAGAATGTATCAACCTACAACTTTGTTGGCTCAAAGAGGAGGTAATACATCTTGCTTCTTGTTTCTATATTATTTTAGTAATTTCACATATGATTATTCTCGAAAATGATGGCTTTGTTTTTTCTTAGGGATATTCTAGTGGAATCACACCTATCTAGGTCAATTAATTAGTTTGAGAGGATGGTAGTTATGGGACTAGAGAAGGGTCATGTCTCCTTAAATTTATTTGATCTCCTTCATTCCCAATTGACTCTACATTATGGGACTTGGGTAATATATGGGCAAGTAGCTTGTTTATTGAGTTCTCTTTATTTTCTCCTAGAGGTCCATCCCATTCATAATATCTTACGTCGATAGAATTTGTGTCTTAAATTTCTTAGTGCAACCATTTTAAAGAAAATTGCAAAAAAAATGACAAATTATGTAATGCAAAAATGATAGAGAGAAACTCATCAATCTTATGGTTCATCCTAGGACCTTTATAGAAATGGACCTTTATGGGTCCCTTCCTACCTCTATTGAATTGTTCAACCATGGCTTCACAATTTCACCACTCCACTATCTAAAGCTCTCAAATGTATTATTCTATTGTTGGAAGGTGGACTAGTTGATTAGGGACTATCCTAAGAAGCTTGTGAAGAAAAACTATGTGGAAGAGATAACTATAAAAATTGCATCGTCTAGAGCATACTAAAAGATCTTCCATTCTCTTCATTGATTATAATCCCTCCTAATTTTGAAAATTCAAATAAATCTAAAGGGAAAACCAAATAATCATAGAATCTCAATCCTAATGGCAATTGTAAAGAAGAGGGTATCATAGATCATTTAGGTGTACCTCATGTAAGGAGGAGATAAAAATATTAGATCATTTACTTATTCATTATTCCTTGTCACCATTTGGGATCATCTTTTAGAAAATGATAATATATTGCATTACTTCATTGATTTTACAATAGTTGATGAAATGTTGGATAAATATTTTCAAGGTTAAAGGTTTAAACATTTTATGGAGGATTGATCCTACCATTATTTGTTGGAATTTGTGGCTTAAAAGAAGTAATATAGAATTTAAAAAATTGATCCTAAAAAATAAAAGTTATTCGAAAATCTAGCTTGGCTATGACTTTTGGAATTACTTGGATAGGAAGACATACACGTATTTATAAAGTAGAAAAATAGATTAATAGGTTCTTTCATTTAGGATATCATGGATGCTTCCTATGAATTATGGAATAATTACATATCAAGTCACATATATTAAATATTGACAACATGATTGATTATTCCATGACTTCCTATAATAATATGACTCAAAGTAAAATAGATACATTACTATGAAGTTCAATCTAATTAGGTTAGAACAAATAAATTATGATGATGAGTGTTATGGTAATTAGGGATAGGTAAATGGGATATGATAATATACTGTATAGGGATATTATTGATAGTTTTCAAGGGCCACACATAACCTAAGGTGGATTGTATTATAATATTATATTAATGAGTTGGATAAGGGTTTAGGGTTTGGCTAGGGTTAGGGTTATACCCTCCCCCAAAGTAGCATTAAAATATGAGTATATATAAAGAAGACATATTGTCATTATAATAATCATCATTCATATTGAGTATTCTCTTGTAATTATCTTTTCCTAGGAGTGGCCTCTCATCTTGGAAGATCTTATCAATTTATTCCTTCCTTAAGGAGTAATATAAGTGTCTACCTAATTAAGGATATCATCTACATCTATCTCTCATTGTTTGGATTATTATTGTGTGAAATTATTTATGGATGTTTTGATATTTCTGAATATTGTGGATGATTTATGATAATGAAAATAAAATTTTATAATAAGTGGTATCAAAGCAACGATTTTGGTAAGAGGGGATTGTTTCTTGTGGACTGTAGAATTTGGGTAGATTATTTTTACAAAAGATAATTCATCTTTTAGGAACTATATCTTTGCATAGAATTGTTTGTTTTAGATAACTTTTGTTATTGTGCTTAGAATTTGAAGAGCTTCAAAACAAGTGGTCATATGAAGGAATTTGAGCAATCTTGAGGGAGACATGACCCTTTGAAGTTAGTCATATAGAAAAATAATATTGATGTTTTTAAAATCACATTCTTCCAAAAAATAATATTTGAGTTCTCTTTTAGCCAAAGTAAGAAAGTCATCTACTATTTGTTGGTTTTTAAGGATATATTTTGGGTGTACTTATTTATGTCAATTATTTGCTTTGAATTAGTAGGGGGGTATATGTTTTTGTGAAACCCTTGTTCATAGAACCCTTTTTTGTATTATTATTTTTATAGGTGTGAGCTCATGGAGTTTTAAACAATTTTGAGAGAGGATGATATCGATGGTAGGGAATAGTATAAATTGTTTAAATATTTATATTCTACTTTGTCTAATTGGAATTTTTTATTAAGATATTATCTTGGATATGAAGCTCATTTTGGTATTTTGATTATGCCCATTATCATAAATAAACTTGGGAAGAAATAAAGTAAGCATTCTTGAGGCAATGGGACCCACATAAAAATAGTTAATTTGTAGATCACCATCAAGGGATATGAAGAAAAAATAAAAAGGATTTAGAGGGAACATATATATATATATATATATATATATATATATATATATATATATATATATATATATTTGTTGCTCTCTAAGAAGTTTGAGAAAGGAAAAAAAAATCGCTTTAGAGGAGGGACGTTTTTCGCAGGACTACCCAAACTATCGAACTTGTTTCGGCCATATCTCACTCATCCGGACTCGGATTGAGCTGAAATTTTGAGGGTAGATGCCTGAAAAACCCTAGAACGTCTCCACCAATTTTCATATCATTTGGAGCAACACAGATCCTAGCGCATCCCTATGTGTGAACGAGATTTTTGGCAAGCGGCTATGCGAGGGTTTCATCTAGGTTGAGTGCAAGCAGCTCCAGAGGTTGGTTTTGAGGGCCTTTGGGCCCTAGCGGCCAATATTTTTGTGGTTTATGCTCAATATTTTAGTAGGAAATGTTGCAGGGGATCCAAGATGGGTTAGAAATTTATCTTTCAACGAGATCATACTGTGAACTTGAGTGACAACGACTTCCAATTTGCTGCACAAAAGAAAAGTGAAAACCATACCTTTCCACGACGTCTAGGGCAAGGATTAAAGAGATCACGAAACAAGTTTCAAGCAGATTATCAAAAAATGGCTCATATCTCAAGTGAATCTGGTGCTAAGGTGCACCCACAAAATAATTCTACTATGAAAACCCCTGTCAAGGGTAAGAATTTCGAAGACTCAGCCCCAAAAATGAATTTTAGGGATGCCCTCCATGGTGGACAGACCTCGACCCAATGCTAATATCAATCTTAGGGCTTCCCATAAACCTCTAAGAATGCCTAAGATTGATCCCAGGAAAACGGAGTCAGGATGTCTTAAAGCAGGTGATGGAACTCCTATTGTTAAGCTTGATATGGGTAACATTCAGACTGGCATTGAAGATTTGGAAAAAAGAGGACTAATTTGTCGGTTCGTGGGTTTTTGTTCGAGCCTATCTGCTTTCAAATTCGGGCTGCAAAAAGTCTGGAAAACTAAAGGTGAGTTACAAATCTCTATTTATCCAAATGGTTATTTTCTTGTTTTATTTGCTAATAATGAAGATAGAGAGAAAAATTTTCAAGGGGGTCCTTGGTTTTTTGGAAGGGCGGGGCTTTTCATGAAGCCCTGGCATACTAAATTTAAAGCCGAAGAAGAGATGCCTTCTATAGCTCCCGTGTGGGTTAGACTCTTTGGCCTCCCTATTGAATTTTGGAATCCTACTATTTTTTCTTCAATTGGAAACTCTTTAGGAACTTTTATGATGATTGTTGATTGTACTCAAAATTTTGAACATATTATTTATGCTCGGATTTGTGTTTTAATGGATTTTGACAAACCCCTACCTAAAAATATCACATTACAATTTGGGGAAGACACTTGGGAGCAAGTAGTGGACTATGAGAACATTCCTTTTCGTTGTAGAATTTGCCATGAATATGGTCATTTGGCCAGTGCTTGCCCAAATAAAATTCCTGATCAAAAGAAAGAAGATATAAACTCAACGAGGTTTCCAAATGCCTAAGAAGAAGAACACTCAGAAAAAACCAGTTATGAAGGATCAATCAAAGTCATCTCGCTAATATGTTTGAAATCCTTTCCACAAATGATGTCCCAAGTGAGGAAGAGGAAATAATGGAAACAAAAATCTTAGAAACACAATTTAAATATGAAGGGAAGAACTCAGAGACAAACCAACAAATCAAAGGTTTTCAACAGAAAAAAAGGGAGAAAATTTACACAAGAAAAACAATCTTTTAAATGTCAAAACTTCAAATAATACGAGTCCCAATATAGACTCCGTTGAACCCTCTAGTAAAATTTTGGTTGTGTACGAGCATTCTTCAAGGTTAGAAGCCATCTCAGATTCAATTGGAATAAGTCAAGAAATAGGAAAAAAAATTGAAGATGGATTCTAATAAAAAAGCAAGTCGCAAGACCAATCAATATCATATGGTAAAAGAAGGTGAAAAGCTTGTAGAGGAAGGTAATATTAATGCCCTTCCCAAATTTTTTAGCCCTGGTATTAATGAAGATCATCACTTGGAATATTAGAGGACTCAAAGGGAGTCTTTCAAAACAAAATGAAATTAGAAGAATGATTCGAATAAATCATCCACATCTTGTTTTCCTTCAAGAAACAAAGATGTCAATGGAGGATATGGACTCAATTGCCGATAAAATTTGGCCAGCTGGAAAAGTGGTTTCCCTCAGTTCCCAGGGGACTTCTGGTGGCATTGCTTGTCTTTGGGACCCAAAAGAGGTAGTTATTCACCATATGGTTGGCAGTTGGGGTTTGTTGGCTATAGCTATTCAAAGTAGACATTCCAACCAAATTATGCTCTGCATTACTGTTTATGCTCGACTGCTTTGGAGGAAAAAAGAAGACAGTGGAAGGATATAACTCATATTATCTCTCATTTTCCTGAAGCTTGGATCTTGATCGGAGGAGATTTCAATACCATCCTCTCTCTGGATGAGAAAATGGGGGAAATAGAAATTTGGACAAAAGCACTGACCTCATGAGCGAATATATTGCAAACCTCCATCTTGTGGACATCCAACCGAGATAATGGCCTTATGACTTGGTCTAACAGAAGGCAAGGCTTAGCTTGTATAATGGAGAGATTGGATAGGTTTTTGCTCTCTAAAAATTTCTTAATCCATGGTCACATTCCTAAAGTGAAGACTCTTAATAATGTTGGTTCGGATCATTGGCCAATCATGGTGGAAATGTGGAAAACCAATGTGAGTTTCTCTCCTTTTCGTTTTCAATTAATGTGGCTTAGAGACATTTCCTTTAGACCTCATGTGCAACAATGGTGGAAGGAAGGTAAACCTAGGCATGGGACTAAGATGTTCTGTTTTGCCAAAATACTGCAATACATTAAATCCAAAATCAAGACTTGGAACTGGAAAGAGTTTGGGGATGTTCATAAAAAAAACATGAAGTTATTGCTCATCTTGAAAATTTGAATAAGAAAATCCATTTAGATGGCCTCACAGAGAAGAGAAGTGCAGATGAAATTAAACTCACAACTCGGTTAGAGGAATGGGAAAAAAGAGAAGAAATCTTATGGAAGCAAAAATCTAGAATTCAATGGCTCAAAGAAGGAGATCGAAACACAAATTTCTTCCACAAATCTCTTCTAGCTCGAAGATCTCACAACTTTATTTCTTCCCTAAAATCAGATTCTGGAGATGTTGTTTATACTTGGGATGGCATGAACTCTATTGTTGTTGATTACTTTTCCAATATTTTTGCTACTACTCTTGACTCGACTTCTCAACAAAATGTTCTTCAAGCAATCCCTTCTCTTATCACTTTCGAGGAGAACTCTATTTTGACTGCTCCTGTTACTATCAATGAGCTTCAACAGGTAGTTTTTAAAATGCAAAAAGGGAAAACCCCAGGTCCTGATGGTTTTCCCATTGAGTTCTACCAAGAGTTCTGGGATATCCTTCATGTTGATTTATTAGAGGTGGTGGAAGAAGCCAGGAAAGCCAAAGAAATTTTGAAGGTTATCAATAAAACTTATATTACTCTTGTTCCAAAAGCTCAAGAGGTTGATCATATCTCAACTTTTAGACCTATTGCTTTATGTAATGTTCTTCTCAAAATCATTACTAAAATCATGGCAGAAAGGTTGAAGCCTCTTTTGCATAAGATTATTTTCCCAGAGCAAGGGGGTTATGTGGAAGGGCGTCAAATAGTAGATGAGATAGTTCTTGCTCAGGAAGCCATCCATTCCATGGATATGCAAAAATCTCCTTCCATGTTCATTCGGTTAGACTTATCCAAAGCTTATGACAGAGTGGATTGGCACTTCCTTATCAAAGTTTTGAGGCAATTTGGTTTCTCTAAGGATTGGATGGATTGGATTATGGGATGTATCTCTTCAGTTTCCTACTTAGTTCTTATCAATGGCAGGCCTTCTCGGTCATTCACTACTTCCAGAGGTATTAGGCAAGGTGACCCGCTATCCCCTTATTTATTCATCATTCTTGTTGAATGCTTGGGTAGGACTATAACCAAAAAGAGGGAAAACAAAACCCTTGAGGGAGTTACCATTGCTCATGGAGCTAGACCTATCTCTCATATTCAATTTGTGGATGACTCTACTCTTTTAGGTAAAGCTACAGTTAAGGAAGCTTCTAATATTAAGCAAATCATTAGCTATTTTTCTAAGGCTCATTGGGCAGTTGATCAATGAAGACAAATCTAAAGTTATTTTCTTTCATTGCTCTGCTAGACAGGAATCCATGGTCTTGGATAAATTAAGATATAAGAAGACCTCCCTTCCAATCACTTATTTAGGTATTCCCATAAATATTCAAAGGCAAAAAAATAAATATTGGAATTGGTTGTTGGACAAAGTCAAGAAGAAAATTGGAAAGTGGACCAACAGGTGGCTTTCTTCTAGGGGTAGAATCACCTTGGTAAAATCAGTCCTTCAAGCTATTCCTATTTATGTATCTTCCGTTTTGAATATCCCAAAGGCTGTTCTTCGAGAACTGGATCAAATCAGTCATCGTTTCCTTTGGAGTGGTACTAAGGAGAAAAGAAAATGGGCCTTGGTGAAATGGGACACTTTATGTCTTCCTAAGAATAAAGGGGGTTAGGATTTCGGTCTTCTATTAATAACAACAAAGCTTTAGCTGCTAAATTATATTGGAGGATGTTGCATAACCCCAATGCTCTTTGGGCCAATAATCTTCGTGCTAAATATGCTTGAGAACAAAAGTCCTGAAGACCTTGTTCGCTATCAACTTCCTACCAAAGGTTCTCCCATTTTAGCAGTTCTTAAGACTGGTGAGGATTTGATAAAGAAAAATTTATTTTGGATCATTCATAATGGTCAATAGGTAAATTTTTGGACAGATTCTTGGGATGGTCACAAGCCTTTGATAACTCAGTTTCTCGATTGGAGGCCTTGGATGGAGGAGCTTCACCGAGCTAACTGGATAAAGGTGGCTAATTACTATCGGTACCATACTGGTAATTCAAAGGTTGGTAGATATTGGATCCCTATTGAGGACTGGCCTATTCAAATCCCAGAAAGGCAAAGACAAGATATCCAAGGCATCCTTCATATGAGATCTCTCTCTTGGTCCCATGAAAAAGATTGTTTTGGATGGAACAACACTACTAAGGGTGAGTATTCAGTTGCTCAAGGTTATTTGACCTTATGCCATAATAATCCCAACCATTCTTCGACATATTTTCTCGATTGTGGGCTCAAAAGCTCTGGCCTAAGGTGAGGTTCTTTAATTGGCTTTTATTGCATCGTAGGGTGCTTACTGGTGAGCAACTTATGAAGCGTGGTTTTCATGGCCCTTTTAGATGTGAGATGTGTGAAGAGAATGTAGAAAATCTCAACCATATTTTTATTGAGTGTACTTTAGCCTCTGAGCTATGGAGGAGAATGGCCACTTTACTTGGCTTACAGTGGTCCAATTTTTTTACTTTTGAACAACTTTGGAGGGATTGGCCTAATCAAGAGGGTGTTGATCATTTTATTAGGCGATTAGTTTGGATGGGTTCTACCATTCTTCTTTGGAATATTTGGAATGAAAGGAACAACCAAATTTTTAATCAAGATAGGAAGGATATTCACTATATTTGGCAAAAGACCATAGCCAACTTAGTTGAATCAGTCCATCAACTCCTTAATACCCCCAAAACTCCCACCAAAGATGGGATCAAGTGATGCAAATATTGAAGATTAAATCTTCTAAGGGCAACCAACTTAAAGGGAATGTGAGTATTAGTAAGATGGATAGGACAAGAAATTGGCAACCTCCTCCTAAGGATTTTGGAAAAGTCAATACTGATGGAGCCTCTAGAGGGAACCCTGGAAAAGCCGATGTGGGAGGAATTGGTAGACTTTCAGATGGCTCCCTGGTTTTTACTTTTGCTTGAGAATTTGGGTATTCTTTCCAATAACCTTGTTGAGGGGTATGGTATCCTCGAGAGGCCTTCGAGGAGGCTACTAAGGTTGGATGGGAAAAGGTGTTAGTTGAGTGTCGACTCTCAACTTATGATTAATATCTTGAAGACTCCTAAGAATCATAAGGTTGATTGGAGAATAAAAAGAATTATTGAGAAGATTCAATTAATCCAGGATGGGATTTTTGAAAGTTGATTACAATCATGTGGTCAGAGATCAAAACAAGAGTGTTGATGCTTTAGCTAATTGGGCTTTGGACAAAGGTGATCTTACTTGTTATGGCCACCCTCCTAGATGGTGGGCTTCACAAATTAGGGAAGCTCTTCTTTCTATCATTTCTTTGGATGGCTCCTAGTTCTGAAGGTACCTAGTTTCTTCTTGCTTTTTTTTGCTTCTCTTTGGTTCATTCAGGTTTTTTTAGTTCCCTAGCTCACTCTTTTCTTTCTTTTGTTTCCTTTGTTGATTCTTGCCTTAATAGTCTTCTGGTCTAGATAGGTCATTGTTATGTTCATTTTTTTTTCTTTTTCTTTTTTCTTTTTTTTTTAGTTTTTTAAGGTGTGTGTGTTCTTTTGTTTTGTTTTGTTTTTGTGTTCTTTGTGTTGTTTTTTGTTGTTCTTGTGTTTTTGTTGTTTTGTGTTTTTTTTATGTTTTTTGTTATTGTTCTTGTGTTTTTGTCGTTCTTGTTCTTGTGTTTCTCTTTGTTTGTGTTAATTCATGTTTTTTTGTGTGAGTGTTTTCTATGTTTTTTGTTTTTGTTTATTGTTTGTTGTTGGTTGTTTTTTTTTTAATATTTTAGGTTTTGGTTGTGTTTATTTTTCATTTTTTTTTTGGGTTATGTCTTTGTAGTGTTTTGTTGTTTTTGTCTTGTTTGTGTTTTGTTATGTGGTTCTTGTGTTTTTCTATGTGGTTCGTGTTGTGGTTTCTTTTATCTTATTGTGTGTGTGTGTTTGGTTGTGCTTTTGTTTTTGACACACTCAAGGAGCATGTTTTTTATTTTATTTTATTATTTTTGTTGTTATTTACTTATTTTTAAATTGGTTTTGTGTGTTTGTTTGCTCCTTGAGTATGTCAAAGGTGGTAGGCCAGGTCCGAGTCCTGGGCATTTTTGGCGGAATGGATACCCCTGCCTCCTTGGGTCTTACCCGAAAGTGGCATCCCTTTTGGGATGTTTTCCACAATATATATATATATATATATATATATATATATATATAGATACATATATTGTTGTGGCTGATCCAAAACACACCCCAAAATTGGGGACCCACATTTTTTGCATGCTTTCAAAAGGAATCTCAGTGACCCAGATGCTAAAAATCAAGAAAAAGGGGCAAAATTGCACAAGGATAGAAAGTGTCACGAAATCGCGACATGTCGCTCCGTCGCGGCCGAAAATGAAAAAGTGTCACGAAATCGCGACATGTCATGCCATCACGGTCAAAAATGAAAAAGTGTCGCAAAATCGCGACATGTCGCGCCATCGTTGCCAAAAATGAAAAAGTGTCGCGAAATCGCGACATGTTGCTCCATCGCGGCCGAAAGAGGAGAGAGAAAAAGAAAACGAAAAAGTGTCACGAAATCGTGACATGTTGCTCCGTCACGGCCCAGAGAGGAGAGAGAAAGGCAAAATGGAAAGGCGTAGCGAAATCGCGACATGTCGCAAAATTGCGGGTCAAACCAGTCAAACAGGGCAAAGTAGAAAAAACGTCGCGATATCGCGACAGGAAGCAGCAAACGGGGCACGAAGCAGAAAAGCATAGCGAAATCGCGACGTGTCACAAAATCGCGGTCAACGCAGTCAACGGCAGTAGGTGGGCGAAACCATCGTGAAATCGCGACGTGTTTGATTTTCGCGGCTTGCAAATGGGCGGAAGGCATGGAATGTAAAATGGTCGCGAAATCGCAACAAAACCGAGACAAAGGCGATAAGGCGCAGCAGTGTAGCGAAATCACGACGAGAACCTACACAAAGCGCATAAGTCGAAAGGTGTCACAAAATCACAACGCGTTGTGTTTTCGCAGAGCGAGTGGACTAAAAGGCCTAAGTGGAAAAATGCGTAGCGATTTTGCGCAACTTTTGTAGGAAACGTTCCAGACGAAAAAATGTCGTGAAATCGGGACAGAAAGCAGCGAAAGGGCACGAAGCGAAAAAACGTCGCGAAATCGCGACAAAAAGCAGCGAAAGGGCACGAAGTGAAAAAACGTCGTGAAATCGCGACAAAAAGCAGCGAAAGGGCACCAAGCGAAAAAACGTCGCGAAATCGCGACAGAAAGCAGCGAAAGGACACCAAGCGAAAAAACGTCGTGAAATCACGACAGAAAGCAGCGAAAGGGCACCAAACGAAAAAACGTCGCGATATCGCGACAGGTTACGGCCGAGGGCGTACGGAGAAGAAAAGCATCGCGATTTCATGACATGTCGCATTTTCACTGGGCGTGATGGCAAACAAGGCTGTTGGCCAAAAAATGTCGCGATTTCGCTACCTGTCTCATTTTTGCTGTGCTGGCAGAGGAACAAGCTGCATGCATAAAAATGTCGCGATTTACATGGGGCTGTTACGAAACATGCTGGAAATGCAGAACACGTGGCATACAGGTGTCAGGATTACAGAAACGTTTCATGTAACAGAGAATATCAAACGTTTCGGCAGCGTGCATAAAATCAAAAGCAACGAAAAGGCGAGGAATTTGAAACGACGCATTCTGGGAGGTGAAACGAAGCGACGCAGGGTGAATCAAAGAGCCGTATCAGTTAGTATAAAATCAAAAGCGCAGATTGATACAGAGGTTGGAAATTGCTGCTAGCAGATTTGCAGAGACAAGGGTTGCATGCCATTTTGGGCCTGCACTTGGAGCAATTTCCTTCATTTGTTCTGGATTTGTTAAACCTAGAACATTATGTCAATGTAACTGATATATCATTTTAATACAGAAATACAGAGATGGCATCTCATTGATGAGAAAGAAGGATTCATTTTTACATGCATGATTTAATGTTTTATCTTTCCCTTTCAGATTTCTAGGCTTTTAGGTGAAGTTTAATACAAGTGTTCTTGGTTGCTTCATGCGAATGTCTAAATCTAAAATTACGTTAAAAACCCCAGAAACCCGCACCTAGCTTATCTGGATTGTGCGAATTTGTAGGTTCAATAGGTTAGGTTGCATGCAGAAACCTCATTATCTTCGGTTTTGTTAATCAGGATGGTCGCACTCTGGATGTAGTTTAGTTTCATTTTCATTTGCATTTCTTTTATTTTCAATCCCTTATTTTATTTTCTGCATTTTAACTACTGTCATTCAAATAAATAATTGAAAATCCATCAAAGCTCAAGATCGAAATAGATTCAATTCTTAGATTTATTCATTTTGAGTCCATTGTAATTCAAATTAAAATAGACCATAGTGCCCCTTGTTAACATCCACTTGCAACCCTAAGGTATTCCCAGCATTTAAATTGAACAACATCATTGGTATGCAAAGAGCTAGCATAACAGGAACCTTGGAGAAATTATCTATTGTAATTTTTTTGCAAGCAGAGGATTTTGGGACTCAGATCCTACCGGAGAGTGTGCTTTCACAATTAGGTGAAAACACCACTCAACTATATATATATATATATATATATATATATATATATATATATATATATAGGATATGGTAGAAGAAAAAATACAAATGATAGTATGCACGTTAAGGAAACCACACACTTGGTGTCAGATAATCCAAAGAGTGATCATAAGGATTTGCATAAGTTTAAAAATTCTATTTTGTAAGTTTAGTGTTACATTAGGAATGAAAGGGTTATTATTTAAATTAACCCTAGCAACATGTATAATTTTATTAATAATGAATTGGATAAGAGGTTGCAGTTCAAGCAAGAAAAATTAAAGACATACAACTTGAGCATGAGAATGTTATGATATTTAAATATTTGAAGATCACCATTAATAGATATGTTTTACATTCATTTTGCATGATATTGAGATGGATGATGTGGATATATTTCTTGGTTATCCTTGGTTAAATTATTTGGGTAGTATATATTAATGTACAAAAGAAATTTATGAAGTTATGGTACAAGATAAAAAATATAATAGTACCAGATATTTCTTAGCTTAAGAAGCAAGAATCCAAGGAGAAGCAAGAAGGAATTATGGTAGGAAAACAAGGTAAAGAGCCAATAAATGAATAATCAAGTGAGTCTATAATAAATGTAGTAGAAGATTATAAGGAAGAAGCAACAACAAATTCCATGGAAGCTCTATTAGAAGAGCATAAAAATGAACCAAACAAAGGCCATATGAGTGAAGAGCATGAGAAAGGATTTAAAGTTAGGGAACAAAATGTAGAAGATTCAAAGGAAGGAAATATTAGATTAAAGTTACATCTTATGACCACCCACATCTCCATTATCTATATCAATCATGGAGGTATGATATATGGGGATATGATAATATATTGTATATGGATATCATAAATAGTCACAATGGGCCACACATAATCCAAGGTGGATTTTATTATAATATTATATTAAAATAATGACTTGATAAGGGTTCATGAGTTGGCTAAGGTTAGCATTATACTCTCCCCAAAGTAGAATTAAGAATATGGGTATATAAAGAAGGGATATTGTCATTGTAAATATCATCATTCATATTGAGTATTCTCTAATAATTGTCTTTGTTTACAAAGTGGCTTTTCATCTTTAGAGATCTTATGGAGTTATTTTTGCCTTAAATAGTATTATTCATGTTTTTCTAACTTAAGGAATATTTTTAGATTTTTGTAGATAAAATGCATCTCTAGCCATGTTCACACATTAGTAAAAGACAAAGCACAAAAGGACAAGTCATATGTATGAAATTTTTAATTAAATACACTTTGTAACTCATGGAAAGTGAACCACCATATTTTCATGTCAGTGAACTTCTAACTCATGGAACATGAACCACCACATTTTCATGCAAGTGACCTACCATATTCAACATAGTGGATTTACAAAAAAACCAAAAATATTATATAAAAAGATATGCACACCTGATCATAAAGGTATGAATAATGGATGCAATGTTATAGCCTCACATATCCTCTTAGAGATTGCTTACATTTTTCTATGTTTTCTAAGTAATATATTATGCTATTTTGCATATATGCTTTTGTATTCTAGTTTGTTATGATTTTTTATTTCTAAATTACACTCTTCCATGATTGTCATCAACTAGAAATTGAGTTTAGTTGAATTTTTTAGTTTCAAATCACTAAAACAATTAAAGGCTCATGGTTTATGACTTAAATTTGACCTCATAAACACAATGAAGAGGTAATATTGATACATGAAATGCAAGAGAAATATAAGCACTCAAAAGGGAAGGCATTTTCCCTAATCATATAGTCTAACTAGGATTTAACCACATTAGTTCACCCATGTCCCATGTAATGATGTAAAGTCTCTTCACTAGCTGCAATATAAATAGTGGTGTTTATGTTCAAAGAATACAATGGTAATGGTATTTCTATGATATTCATTAGGTAAGTCTAGAAAGCACATTTTTCCATCATAGAATATATGTGGGGATGTAGAATTATAGGGTTAAAATACCATCTCTCTATTTGGGTTGTTGATAATGCCAATGGTGTTTCATCAGTGTGAATAATGGGCAAATAATATTTGAGTTTGAAATTGAGATAAATAGAGAGGATCCAAAAGTGTTTGATTAGTAAAAGCTTCAATTTCATATGAAATATTCCTAGTAAAAATGTATACTTTTCTAGAGGGTATTACAATGATTTATCTTAAAGGATATCTAAAAAATATTAAACAAATGAATGTAAATAGGTGGTATAAGCTTTTAGTAGAAGGTGAACTAAACATGGAAAAACAAATAGATAAAGGTGAAGAATTTAATCTATTAGAATATCCAAATATGGAGAAGGATAAAAATCGAAGGATAAATATGGAAGAAAGAGGATTATAGAGAGAAAATTCACTTCTTTGTTGAATTCAATCCCATATATGAGCATTATCAAAATATATATATAGATGCAAATATCAAATTGAACATAGATACATATATAGTTCAACTAACAATTAGCTCACATGTAGAGAAAGTAAAAAAGTAAAGTAGTTTTCTTTAAGTCCATAGGCCATATGAGATGACCCTAATAGAGGATGTTGTTTGCCCAATATATGTTTATCCAACCCTACTTCCCTACAAGATTGAAACCTTAAACCTCTATTCATAATTCCAAAATATTTTTCATATAAAGGGTAGATAGAAGAGACCTAACCAAAAAAACATATCTATAAATAGAAGAAATACGATGTGATATTATGCTATGTTTCATAAACGAAGCTTAGTAAACATTAAAAAATGTCTTTATTCAGTTTTAATAGCTCATAAAATTAATTTTCAATTGACAAGTGACTTTGGCTTAGATTTAGGAATTGACTCTCGTTGGATCACAATTTTTTTAATAAGTTATACTTATCTTAATGGATTGTGCTATCATTGAATGTGTAATCCTATTGGTATATTTAAATTCTATTCCTTGCCCATCAAGGAAGCCTTTCTATTCTACCTATATAAAATTAGCAAACCATATGGTTTGAATCACATTGCTATGGAAACAGTTAGAATTATCATGTGTTATAGAGAAAAAATATGTCAACAAGATATCGATTAAAGAGGAGGAGGTGAGGGTATTGGGATTATGGGTGAGCCCATTTAGCAATAGGATTGTTGGTGATATTACATTATTTTGTACCTTGAGTACCATTGTAAATATTTAGATAGGAAGTGTGTTGAATATTTTTGCCAATAGTAGGTGTAAAGTTATGAAGTATATTTATGTGTCATGTAATTAAGTTTGAGTTATGAGTGAAAGGTGTTAAGTGCGCAAGTGAAGAGTCACAAGTGGAAGATTTCATGTGTGCAAGTGAAGAGTCATGAGTGATAGGTATCAAGCGTGAGTAAAGAGTCATGTGAGATGTTTCAATATTAGTAGGAAGTTATGTAATTATGAGATACTTTGTCATAATGTAAGGCATGTGGAAGGTTGCACCTCCTATGAGTTTGAGGAGAGAAAAATTTAGGAGTATCGAAGAGTTTTTATGTAAAGTTATATATTGGAGATAAAGATCCATGCTATGTAATAAGTTTGTATAAAGAGATTTTGGATTATCAATAAAGTTTTATTTTGTGCAATATTGGTGTTGTGATTATATGATATTATTACCAAGAGATTTTAAGATCCTTGAAATAGGGACCTGTGATATCTTTCTGTCCATTTACTAACAATGGTATCAAATCCACTTTAGTAAACCCTATATAGTGTGGAGTTAGAGAAAAATATTGAAATGAGATTGTCAAGGAACATAAGAGAATGTGAGATTGGTAAGAAGCAATTGGCGTTGAGAAAGTTGAGATTAAAAAATATTGAACATGAGAATTTTGATATGATGAGTAGAATATTGAACATGAGAATTTGGAGATGATGAGTAGAATATTGAACATGGAAGGAAGTGCAAATATAGATGTGTAAATTTAGAGGAGTGAGAAGAAGAGTTTAGATGAAGAATAAGTTTTGTAGAGTAAGAAGAAGAGTGGTAGAGAAAGAAGAAGATTGGAGGAGGGAAATAATATTAGAGGAAGAAGAACGTGTGAGAGAACATTGAGCTAGACAACAAACTAAGATTATAAGAGAAAAAATTTTAAGGGAGGACTAGAGAAAATATCAATATGCAGTAGCTAGTGGTTTAAGAAAGAATTCAAATACTAATGAGGAGGAACATCAAAGCTAAGTGGAGATATGTCAAGGCTTAGAAGGAGGAGCAAAACGAAACATTGAGAGCTAGAGTCAAAACAAATCCATGAGGTTGAAGGAACTTGAGAGTAGCCTGAAGTAGCATCGAGCCATGAGGTTGAAGAAATCTAAGCATAGCCTAAATCAAAGTGAATCTCTAAGGTCAAAAGAATATTAGTGCAGTCTAAAGTAGAGTGAAGTTGAATGAGGTCAAAGGGGTGTTGAGAATTTTGAAATTGAGAGTAGATAGAGATTTAGAAGGACAACATAGAAATTATACTGCGTTGAAGCTTGCAAAGGGTAATGCCTAAGACTGCCTAGAATGCAAATGCTTTGCATAGAATTTTTCCTAAATTGATTCCAATTGAAGACATGGAGCCATAACTAAGGTAAAGATTTAATTTTGAGATTATTAAGAGGAGTGCATATTATTTATTTGCTTGGGAAAACTATTTAAAGGAATATTTGATTTTTTTAAGACTTGAGGAGTTATACGGTTTTATTAATTAAAAGGGTCAAATATGGGAGATAAAAGGAATTTAAAAATGAAATGAATTAATTGAAAGGAAATGAAATGAATTGAAAACTTGGATTGAAATTTAAAAGTGAAATTCTGAAATTGAAACTTAGGGAAACATAAGAAGAAACTTAAATTTGTTTGTATTTTGAATAAAAAAGGAATTAAAATTTAAAATTGTTAAAAGAGGGAAGAATTTGAAATTAAAATTTGGGAGTTATAAGAAGTGAATTGAAGAATAAATATTGATTGAGATTTGAAATTAATTATGAAATTTATTGGTAATGGAATAATAGAATTCATTGTATTATGGCAAATAGTAGAATTTTATTTCTAAATCACAACTTCTAAATGACCAAACTTTGTATCATGAAAATATAATATGAAACGAATTCTCATTGTTGAAATTTTTTGGGATATAGTAAATGAAACAAAGGACATGCTAGAAGAATAAAGTTGAAATGACTAATAATGCTTTGATATCAAAGAAAAATGTATCAAATAATATTTGTGCATCATCTCAATATCAACTTAAATGGAGAAGAAAATACTATTACAAATGCAATATAGAAGGTCATACCATGAACTATTGTAGATATAATTATTTGAATCAAATAAATCAAATGAATAGACCTTTTTAAAGGTTCCAGTTGAGGCAATATCAGTCTCGATATCAACCTATGCAACAACAATAACCAAGAAAAGAAAATAAAAAAGGAAACTTAGTTCAAGAAGTTCAAGAAACAAAAAATGAGATGAAAATGAAATAAAAGCCCTTATAGGAAGAATTATAGACAATGAAGATAAGGATCAAGTTGAAGAATAGTGTGACAAGAATGATAATACAAATCATTCAAAAATTTCTAAAGTTATTGATGTTTTTGATAAAAAAATAAGAGTCATTGAAAAAGAGACAGTAGGAATAAATAAAAGACGGATTATATTCAAGAATATTTAAAAAATTGTAATATTTGTGAGAAGATCAAACCAAAAACATGTCACAAGGAAAAAATTATGTACATTATGGATGGATCAATAAATTAGAATGGAACAAGATCATGAATATTTTAAAATATTTTATAGACAAAAACAAAGTCTAACAAGCATTGTAGAGAACAATTTAATAGAACAACACCAAAACTTCAAACAGTGCAAGATCCAAAGCCCTTAACAATGCACTTGATTAGTTTATTCCATTGGTTTAGCCTAACATGTCTTCCAATATATTGCATTCAACCCTTGGGCACTATATCTATCCAACATAATGAACAATCTCTTATTTTTTTACTCATTATCTACACCCTCAAAATATCTTGACCTCATGCCTTTCATTCATGTTGCCTTCCCCTAAACCTACCTTGAAAGTGATCTTATAATTTTTATTTAAGTGATATGCTCCCATGCCCCACTCCTGCCTAGACTACCCTGGCAAGCTCCATCAAATAAGGTTCATGATTTCATAGGATCTACTATTAGTGTTCCTATATGCTTGCTCAATTTTGGTTTTGGAGATATTTTTAGACTTTTAAAAATTGATTTAATTTGCATTTGCACCTAAATCAATGGAATTTTGTTACCTTTAAATAACTTGGCATTCCTAGCTAGTCATAAGCCCCATGCCACTATCAAAGAGACACATCTATACTCCTTTATTACTCTTTATTTGAACCATTGTTGCATGTTATCCAAAAGGTTCCTAGTAGGCCAATGTCATTTCCCTTCAGTCAAAGGTAGAATAGAATTCTACACTTATCTTGCAAAAGGGCAATGGACTAGAATATGGTTCATTTTCTTCTTTCTTTTTGCACAAGACACACTAACTTGGTCCTTGTCAGGGTCTCCTCTCAAGAACAACCCATGTTAGTGATTTTTTGGCTAGAGCTAACCAATCAAAGATTCTATTTTTTAGGGGAGATTTTACCTTCCATATTCTACTCCACCACCAAAGCTTTTCCTCATTGTTGTTGTCAAAGCTTTCCTTATACCCTTGTTTGGCCATGTATTACTCACTTGCTAGATTCTTGGACCATATCAGATAGTCTCTTTGATATTTTAGTCTTATATTTGCTCTTTCCAATTCCTTTGTGTAATCATGTCAAATATGTAATTCAATCCCCATGGTGGATGTGTATAAGAAGTATTACTCAAAAAAATATATATGTGCTTCATTTCCTCCCAATGTTAGCTCTTCTACTGTGAGCCATCCTAATTACCATAAATTAGTGCTCTTCATTGATACCACCTACGTGAATACCATCTTACCTTGGTTGCGCGAATACAAATTTTCCTATCCTTACATCCTTTCCATTCCTTATTTTCCATGTCAAGAAATTCCAACTAATGGGAAAGCTCTCATTAGTACTTTCCAAATAATTGTGGCTTTTGAAATTTATTTATTCTATAGTCTAATCCACTCTACTTATCTTTATTTACTTCTTGCCATAATCCTTTTCTAGTTATTAATATCCATAAAATTTTTATTGCTAAAGATTTTCTAAATTTATGTATATTCTTAAGGTCCCATACTCCATCTAATTTTGGTTAAGCTATTACGTTCCAGTTTACTAGTGCAATTTCATCCTTCTGTTTGTTCCCTAATTAAATGAATTCGAAAGACCTCTTACTTATTGTCTCTACTATTGTGATGGGGATGTAAACTAGGGAGTGTCAGTAGACTAGGGTGGCTTCCAAGATTGATTTAACCAATGTAAGATGATCCCTCAATAATAACCACCTAGTGCACCAAGTGGTGATCCTCTTCTCTATTTTGGTGTATAACTAGATCTAGTCCAAGTACCCATAGTCATTAGGTTTTAGATGAAAGCCTAAATATTTTATTCCTTTATCAAAGTCTACTTACTTGAAACTAAAAATTCTCATTACTGTTTCTATTTGCCCTAGCTAAAACCTATTGAAGGTTATATCTGTTTTTGAAGATTTATTTCTATATATATATATATATATATATATATATATATATGATGTCACTTAAGATTTCTAGCAAGGATAAAATTCAAAGTGATTTTATTTGGAAAGGATGTGAGGAAAAAAATAGGTTTTCTATTTGTAATTGGGACAAGATTTGCAAAGGAAATAATATTGAATGGCAAATTGTAGACTTACAAGTTTGACATTAAAGGCAAAACTTGGATGGAGATTATTAAAAGACCAAGGAAAGACTTGGGTATACATTTTACTTAAAAAACATATAGATTTTGTTGATGTAATAAAATTGTTCAGGAAACAAATCCAACCTAGAGGCTTGACAAAATGGAACTTCATATGGGTGATATAAACATAGATTAACCACAATAAACTTTACATTAATGTGATAATTATGTATATGCAATCAAGAATAAAGAATGGAGAAGTCTCCAGTTGTAACTCCCTTACAACTATCTAGAATCATTTACATATGTTTTGTAACATTCCTCCCTTATTACATCAATACTCAATTGAAGTACATGGAAGAAAATCTTAAAATTATTTAAACTTTACATGTTCAAGGGACTTTGTGAAAATATTTGCATGTTGATCTACAATAGGACAAAATTGAAGTTGTATATTATATTCCTAAACATGTAAGCGAATTAAGTGGCATTAAACTTCATTGTGCTTGGTGCACTCATGAAAAACAAGATTGCAAACAACTTTCAAACATCCATGGTTGTCATAGTTTAGGATGATTGTTTGCTTCTATGGAATAACCATTCTTGACAAGATGTGATGTCACCATGTTTCCTTACATGTAGCTCCTCCTACAGCACAATATTATTCCTTTGTAGAAGATTAAGCAGTTTGTTAATTCTTACTACCCAAATAAATCAAACTAGATCCTAGAAAGAATACATATCAAAATGTGGATCTCCTATCATCAATTGATCTTACATAATTTGCTTGTTTGGGAGTCTACCATATTTCTTTGACTTCATAGGATTCTTGCTTTTTTGATGCATAATTGGAGAACTATAACCTTTAGCCTTCATTTTTTGAATCATTTTCTCTTGTTAAAGCTGATTCATGAGTCTCGAAAATCAGACTCTAGTTAGTAATATTTAGGATTATCACAAAAATATTAAACATAGGTGGAAGTGCTTGTAATACAATTGGGACAAGCACATCATCACTCACAATTTTACCTAAATCTTGAAGCAACACTCTTAACTCAACAATTCTTCATAGAAAACCCTCCAATTTTTCATTGCTCTTTATCTTCAAATAGTGCAATTGAATCTATAGGTGTAGAATCTAAGTTTGATTTTTGTATTCATTGTTGAGTTTATCCCATGCATCTTTGATGGCTATTGCATCATGAATATATGGATGGATCTCGTTAGGTACATTAAACATCATTATCAAATAGGATTTCTAGTGTGCTTTATCAAAATTCCTTTGTTGATGTTTGTGTTATGTCTTTGTGTGGTACTTGTGTTAGTAGGATTTCTAGTGAATTTTCAATTTTTTTTTCAAAGCAGAATAGTTATCACCTTTTAGTAATTGTGAATCAGGTAACATCTTTGGGTCATTAACAACCATTTTCCACCTTCAAAATTAAAAAATAATATCTTGGCTTGATTGGGCTCATAAAGAAATTTTTGACAAGTATATACATCCCTATACTTGTGAAAAAACAACACCCCTTCTATTTCAAAAAACACAATGTATTGCTCAGTAAAAAATACATTGACTTCCAAGTAAATTATTGATCACCAAATCATTCAAACTTAATCTTTATTTTTCAATTCAACAATACATACTCCTTTTTCAATTCAGAAGTCAACAATCAAATGTTTGAATGATTAAGTTTACTTCTTCAATGTCCCTTTACTTACACCATTTGGAGTTGCTTTTTAAAACATATGAGAATACATTGGGTAGCTCCATAAACATTGAAAGAGTTGATAAAATTGTTAGAGTAATATTCCATTCTTTGGCATATTTACCCTTTTTACTCTGATAGGTACAATAGCTAGTATATTGCATTACACTAGTTGAGTAGATTATTACATTTACTTTACTACTTTTACCATGTAGATATTTATTGTCTTAAATATCTAATGGTTGATTTGGTAAATATCCTAGGTGGAAGAGTTCTATTCAGAATTATCTTCCTCTAAACATAATAGTTAGCATGATTTCCTATTATTCAGTTTTCAATACTATTTTGTAACCTATTTAAAGGTTATAGTTTCAAAACTATATGTTAATGAAATATTTACAAATTAATTGAATCCTAAATTCTTGTTCACATTGGCATCAGAGCTGGAGGAGGGAGTTGGGAGGAGGAATTGGTTTTTTTAACTCGTTGGAGAAATCGAGCGTAGGAAGCACAATTTGGTGACTTCATTATTTTTTTCCTCCTTCGATTCCCTAAGTTTTCCTATAGTTTTTTAATTGCATTTCATTAATTCATTACCGAAGGCAGAGGATGTGGTGAAATTATCCATTTTTATGGGCCACATCACCCCCCTCTGTAGGACAAGGTCACAATCGGGCCCACAGGTATTTTTACTGACTAGATTCATTTCCCCGACCAGGCAACTCTTTACTACCGATGATCGCGCCTACGAACCAGACAGATCTAAGCTGTCGGCCCAAACACGTCCAGCCTGCACAGGAGATTATGCCCAAGGGATTGGGAGGAGCTTTTCTTTGGCTCCCATAAACATGGCCCGCACCCTTAGGCAAGCCAATGGGAGCGCTTCGAGGGCAAGAGCACCCTCACACTCCCACGTGGCTTCTCCAACCTAGGCGTGCTTTGAGGGTAAGAGTGCCCTCACACACTCGAGATATTCCTCTGGATATGTGGTAGAATCACATCGAGCCACCTAATCTCAATAGCTAGAATTCTAGATTGACTTAGTTTGACATGTGGCACACACATCGAGGTGACACGTGGCAAGGTCAAACAACTGACGTGGACCTACTGGATGAGACACATGGTGAGGACCAACCGAAAGGTGACACATGGCACAACAAGCAGAGGGAGTGAGACAACCTAGTGATAAGTGGCACCATCTGGCCATTGACATGTGTGTGAGAAAATTTTGGTTTTTTGGCAGCGAGCAGCCACATGGCATTCAATCATTTGTCGAGTAGAGTGACATGGAGGAAGGTCAACACATGGAGGAGTAGCGATTTCCCAAGGCAATCATGTGTTCTTTGAACGTTCTTAGGCTTTTAAAAACCTAATTCATCCCTTATGGGATGAATGTGGGATAAATCCCATAGAGCCATCCAAAAGGCTCAGCTCGCCTTAACACAAAGCACACGGGGACGACTTTCAAAGCCGTCCCAACAGTGCATTGGTCAAGGCATAGTCTTGACAAACATTACGTCTCACGTTCGAATCTGCATGCCAACATTTTTGCAAAGGGCCTCTCCAAAAATCATGCCATTTGGTATTTTTCATTATTTTTTTATTTTCTAAAGTATTTTTTTATGTTTTTTTAAATATTTTTTATAGATTTTTTTTATATAGTTTAGCACAAATTGGCATAAATTAATCAATTTTTAACCTTTTAAGTTGAATTTTTTTCCCAATTGCTTTATTATATGAATTATTCATCTTTAAAAATATTTTTAAGCATTAAAAATTAGAAAATATTTAAAGAAAACTATTTTTTTTTTGCAATAATTCCACTCCATTTCTATTGTTTTCTCCAAATCTTGGGGATAAAGAGACATATGAACAACTCATTTTATTGCAAAAACAAATGCCATCTTCAACATTTTTTTTCAAAGCCATTTTTGAGTGTTGAAGACAAAAACCAAGTCGTGTGTCGACTAGTTTGGAAGCCTTTCAAACGCGGGTCGTGTGTTGACTTGTCTTGGAAGGAGTGCTCAAATTGTTAATTTTGTAAAATAGAGGTGGGAAGACAACATTGTACTTCTTTTGCAAAATTGTAAAACAAAGTAGGAGACATAAAAATATTAAATTTTTGCACAACACACATTAATATTTTGTTGCAAAAATTAAAAAGGTGCATTTTCGATTTTACTCGACACCTTCATTGGCAAATTAGGTGCATTTTCGGTTGCATCCGACACCTAGGTGATAAGAATTTTGTGGGCATTCTTGTTTGATTATTGCATTATTTTTTTGCAATTATAAGTCATATAATCAAGAACACACTAAAACCCAAAATTTCACAAATTTGTGTAAATCCTTACACAGATTTAAAGCCAAAATTCACTTGATATTCTCTCCTAAATCAACAAAGCCCCTAATTCACTCTTATTTATTTGGCTTAATTTCCTCAAAATTTTCATCCTTCTTAAAGGGTGTTAAGGCAGGTGCCATTAAATATCTGTTTGAGTGAATTATCTTTTGGTACTCTTTTAGGGTAATAAAAAAAAAAAACAAGTTTTTGAAAATAAGGAACCTTAAAAAGTTGCAATCCTTTGCACTAAGGGGGGATAATTCCTTTCTTCCTTCAAAACAAAGATTTTTGACAAGAGGGAAATAAAACTTGTAAAGACAATCATAAAAGTAGAAGTCATAAAAATTATATCTTTTCTTTTAGACTTCATAATAGCAACCATGCTTGAAGTTATTACAATAAGGAAGGATGATTTGGTGAACTTTTTGATAAAATTTCCTAGAAAGCATAGTTTTACACAAATTGTAAAAATGACAACCATGACACCATTCAGTATTGGTTTCAAAACAAGAAAAACTAAAATGGCAAAGGCACATCATAGAATCCATATTTCTAGTGAAGTGTCTCATTCTCATTCTGATTTTGATTCTGGTTCAAAGAGAGCAAACACAGTGCTCATTGCTAAGATAGTATTGTAGAGGGAAAACACATTTTGTCACCTTAAGCAAAGCACCATTTCCTCTCTCTCTTTTTTAGGCTTCATAAATAGCATAAGTTTTTGTTTGAAGTACTTCTAATAAAGGGGTGTTTGTACCTCTTTTTTAGGCTTCATAAATAGCAAACTCTCATTGTTTGAAGTTCTTGTAACAAAAGGAGAGAATTTTTTGGTGTAAAATTGCCTAGGAAGCAATATTTGTAAAATACTTCACAAAGCTTCTTAAGTTGCACATATATTTGCAATTAAGAGGGGATATACATTTATTTTCTTCACACATTTTTGTAAAAAGAGAAGAAGACTTATAAGGGTGTATTTTCGGCATCGTCTAACACCTTAGTCATGCTTCTTTCAGAAATTAATTACAACATATTTTGCAACAATAAGGGGGGAGCTTATAAGGGTGCATTTTCGATAGTGACCGACACCTTAGCTACCTTATCTTTTGCAAACTCATATTGTAAATGAATGAACATCGTATGAAGTGATCTATTCTACTACACCTAGTGATTGCAATGGCTGGTTACCCAAGCAATTCATTTGGATGAGAAGATTACAATAAGGACATTCGTTGATGTGAAGACAAAGTGAGGAATGACCCATTTTTTGCTTAGGAGTAGCCAGAGCACTATGACAGAGCAAGAACCAACAGATCAAGACCTTTTTTCACTAAAACATTATGAATTATTTGGAGGATTTGTCCTTGCATTATTTGTTGGAATGCATGGCTTAAAAGGAATAATAGAATTTAAAAAAATGTCAAAATCATGCCAAATTTAGAAATCATATTATTGCTTCTCTCATAGAATTTTTATAGACATGGTGGTCATCATGGGAAATATCAAGTATGGAAAAGAAGTGCTATTATCTTGGTTACAAGATTTGAATATACATGAAAAGGGTCATCTATGACAATGAATTTAACAAAAAGAACCTGCTTTGATCTATGGTAAAATGGAAATATCTAGAAGTGTTTATCAAAATTAATTTTGATGGCACTTCCAAAGGAATCCCAAGAAAATTTGGTGGAGATGATGTCTTTCTAAACATTGAAATCAATATTCTCCTTGGGATCATATGAAATTTCAACTAACAACTAAAGGCTAGGGAATTTCCTACAAGGACCAAACTTGCCATTGATGAAGAATGAAAATATATATTTCAATTGAGGGGATTCACAATTTTTTTCTTCTTTTTTTTTTCGGTTACATAGGAGAGTTGGTAACAACCACACAATTTTTGGAAAAATTCAAAGTTTAGAAGGCAACTAGGCAAGTGATATTTTATCTCTTAATGAAAAAATGTCAATAAGTTAATTGTAAAAACATATCTATTTGAGGAAAATGAAAAATATCTTTGATAAAAATACAAGTTGGATATGGTTTAATGGATCTTTTTAATACTTTTGATGGGAGTGGTTTCCAATAGAAGACCCACATAGTTTAATAATAATAACAATAGTAATATAATCAAATGGAATTATTACATTCCTCAACTTTTAAGCAGGAGACCCAAAATTTGAATCTTGCTAAATGATATGTGCATAATTTTCAAATTGTTTTAATACCACTATATAATACTAGTAGGGTCTATATATATATATTATATGTGAATGGAATAGCCCCACCCACAATAACTTGTGGCCACATAGTGATATTACACTAGCTTAATAATTATGCATGTATTACCCAAATTGAAAAAAATTATGCATGTATTTCTTTACAAGATTTAAACTTGAGTCTCCTTAAAGGTCGAGGTATTTAATCAATGAAGCTCATGCCACTTGATAAAAATTTAATTAGCTATATGATGATTGACATGGGTCCCACCCATATTAAAATCAATGACCACACACTGTTATTACAAGGAATTAACGATTATAAATTTATTTTATTGTTTAACAAGATTCAAACCTAGGTCACCTCCTTCAAAGTTAAGGAATTTAACCGATTGAGCTCATTCCATTTGATAAAATGTTAATGTTCACCCATGGGATAAGAACCTTGATCTATGATATGAAACTCATCACTCCTAACCACATTGCCACAAATAGATTGTACTTGTTAAGGTTCATACATGGGATTTGATCCTTGGTTTATATTATGAAACTCTTAAGTTATCTTATAATAGGTATAATAATATTATTGTAAAAATATATTATTTATATCATTATTAAATTTAAATATAGGATTTTAAAGTTCTCTCTCACACATCACGAACACATAGTAGTATTACAACAATATTTTTCATAATTTTGCTTGTATTTCCTGACAAGATTCAAACTTGTGTCTCCTTGAAAGTTGAGGTATCTAATCTTGAGTTCATGCTTTTTAATTTTTATACATATATTTTATTTTATTTTATTTTTTTTTACATCTTGCCACATACATATGACTCTTCACTTGTATACTTGACACCTACACACGACTCTTGACTTTCTATACACTTGCACACTTTATTACATGACACTTGCATACCTTATACATGACACGTGGACTCTTTTCAGACATTGACATATATTTTAGGAGAAATATAAACCACACTTTCTAATCTAATAACTTCATTTGGTATCAGAGCGAGGTTTGGTTGGAGGGTTAGAGTCACTTGTGGTCTTGCTAACAACTTATCAAGTTGTTTGTAAGATTTATTGCAAGAACATTGTTTGTTGGGTGTAATGGCCAACAACACTAACTTGTATCCAATCCTTGAGTTTTATGGAGCTGATTATGAATACTGGAGCATTAAGATGAAGATTTTGTTGATGGGAAAATATCTATGGGATATTGTAGAAGATGGGTACATAGAACCAACATATTGGAGCACACTTGCAGCAGTATATTAGCAGGCTTTAAATCTCCAATCTGCATTGGAGAAATGTATTTTTCCAATAATAGCAGGTTGTAAAATAGTTGCTCATGCATGGAAGACCTTACAAGATGGTTACCAAGGGAGTGACCAAGTCAAGCAAGTGAAGCTGCAAACTCTTAGAAGAGAGTTTGAAAATTTGAGAATGCAAGAGGTTGAGAGTGTTGGTGATTATTGTGTAAGGGTAAAGGTTGTTTTCAATAAAATGACAACTCTTGGAGAAGCACTAGACAAAGTGGTTGTTGTTAAGAAAGTGTTGATAACACTTACCTCAAAGTGGAATCATGTAGCCATTATTATTGAGGAGAGTAAATATTTGTCTACTCTTGAGTTTGATAATTTGATAGGATCTCTTATGTCTCATGAGGAGAGGCTAGGGGAAGCTATTACTACAATTGATGAGAAGACATTTACTTCTAAAGCTATAATTTTAAAGGGTGATGGAGCAAGATCTAGTGGACATGAAAATGGCCAAGGAATATGCCAAAATCATAATTATTCAAGAGGAAAAGGTGGTAGAAGAGGAGCAACAAGTAGAGGCAGAGGCAGAAATGATAAGAGGAATGTGCAATGTTACCATTGTAACAAGTATGGACATTATGAGAGAGAATGTAGACATAAGGCTAGAAAAGAAAATAGGACAACCCACTATGGTGAAGAAGAGTCTGTTGATAAAAATATGTTCTTATCATCTAATAAGGCTGATAAGAATATTTAAGAGACTTGGATACTTGATTTTGTTTGCTCTAATCATATGACAGGAAATGGGGAGCTTCTTGCTTCCATGGATGAGTCCTTTAAGTTCAAGATCAAACTTGGAGATGACAAGGCTTTGGAGGTGGCTGCCAAATGTGTAATGGAAGTGAACACAAAAGAAGGTAAGAAACATGTTCATGATATCTATTACACACCAAATTTGAAACATAATTTGTTAAGTGTAGGGTAGCTATGTGAAAATAACTATAGGGTAGTCTTTGATGATAAGAAATGCACCATCTATGATAAGAACAATAGCAATAGGATTGTTACAATAGTCCCTATGACCAACAATAGGTTGTTTTCTTTTAAATTTTAGAGGTCAAGGGAGCAACCTTGCTAATGTTATTGTAGAAGATAAGAGTTGGTTGTGGGATATTAGATATGGCCACTTGAACTTCACTAGTTTGAAGTTATTAACTTCTCAAGAGATGGTTTATGGGTTACCAAAAGTGCAAGAACATAAAAGTGTTTGTGAGTGGTGTGCAATGGGCAAGCATGCAAGGCAGAATTTTCCTAAAGGGAAAGCATGGAGGGTCTCATACCCACTCCAATTGGTCCATTCTGATATTTATGGGCCTATGCAAACCAAAATCTTGGGTAACAACTCTTTCTTACATTTATTGATGATTTTTCAAGAATGTGTTGGGTGTATTTTTGAAGCATAAGGATGAAGCATTTGATTTTTTCAAGGAATTTAAATCTTTTGTTGAGAATCAGAGTGGCTGCAACATTAAATGTTTAAGGATAGACAATGGTGGTGAATTTTGTTCTAATGATTTTAAAAAATTTTGCAAGAATGTTGGCAATAAAAGGTAATTCACAACTTTCTATACTCCACATCAGACTGGAGTGGCAGAAAGGAAAAATAGGACAGTTTTTGAAATGACAAGAAATATGTTGCAAACTAAGAGACTTACAAATATGTATTGAGTTGATGCAGTTCGTACAACAGTCTACATACTAAATAGGAGTCCCACTAGCTCATTGGAGAAGATGACTCCTTATGAGGTATAGTATGAAAAGAATCCCAATGTTAACCACTTCAAAGTTTTTGGTTGTTTGGCTTATGCACATGTGGTTGATGAACTTAGGAAGAAGCTTGATCGTAAGAGTGAATCATGTATATTTATTGGCTATTGTGAAAATACTAAGGCCTATAGGATTTATAACCCAAAAACTCACAAAGATGTGGTGTCTAGAGATGTGATTTTTTATGAAGGGGGAGTATATGGTCATCAAAAACTTTATGTTGATGATGGTAGCAGTGGTGGAAGTTCTTCTAATATGAGGCCTAGTTTAAAATCAGTCCCACCAAGTCCACCAACCAACTCTTCATACAGTCCCAAAAAAAGCAATTCTAGTCCCTCTTCAAGTGATGATTCTCCAAACATCTTTTTAGATGTTATGAAGATAAAAATGGGGGAAAAGGTACTTCAAATTCATCCTCCTACTCAGGTTTTGGACAACAATTTCCATAGAAGACTTACTAGAAGCCAAGCTTAAGAAATTGACCAAGTTGTTCAAAGGGTTGAGAAGATGCACATGTATGGTGATGAAGATGAAGGCGAGCCAAAAGGAGATGTTGTTAATTATGCTTTGATGACTGTTGCTAATTTTGAACCTTCTTGTTATGAAGAAGCTTGTACTAATGGTGTTTGGATGCAAGCAATGCAATAGGATATTAATTCCATTGAGAAGAATGATACTTGGGAGCTTGTAAAATTGCCCAAGTGAAAGAAACGTGTGGGTTCTAAGTGGGTCTATAAGACTAAGTATAACAATGATGGCAACATTGAAAGACACAAGGCTAGACTTATAGCTAAAGGATTCACACAAAGGTATGGAATTGACTATGAACAAACTTTTGCTCTTGTAGCTAGACAAGAAATAGTAAGGATGGTACTTGCTTTGGCTACCCAAAAGCAATGGATTGTACATGACTTAGATGTAAAAAGTGTCTTCTTGAATGGTTACTTAGATGAGGAAGTGTATGTACAACAACCCCAAGGTTTTGAGGTGAAAGGTAAATAAGAACATATCCATAGGTTTAAGAAGGCATTGTATGGCCTTAAACAAGCACCTAGAGCATGGCACTCTAGGATTGATGGATACTTTCAGTAGAGTGGCTTCAAGAGAAGCAAAAGTGAACCTATCATATACTTCAAGAAAGAAGGTAATGATATTTTGCTTGTTTGTTTGTATGTTGATGATTTGATTTATATGGGTAGTAGTTCCAAGTTAAAATATGAATTTAAGGCTGCCATGATGAGTGAGTTTGAAATGAAGGATTTAGAATTGATGCACTATTTTCTTGGCATATAGGTGCATCAAAGTAAGGATAAAATATTCATATGTCAAACTAAATATGCCAAGGACATGCTGAAAAAGTATGGCATGGATAGTTGCAAACCAGTCCCTATTCCCATTGCTCATTGTGAATTGTTATGCAAATATGATGGGATAAAAAGGTGAATGTGACCAATTATAGTAGCATTGTTGGGAGCTTGATTTTTCTCACAAATACCAGACCAAATATTGCATATGTTGTCTCACTTGTTTATAGGTATATGAGTGAGCCATATCTCTTGCATTTGAAGATTGCAAAGCAAATTTTGAGGTATGTTAAAGGTACTATTGACTTTGGCATACATTACTATCCTATTGAAGATATGGAGCTAGTTGGTTTTAGTGACTCATATTGAGGTAACAACTTGGATGACCGAAATTCTACATCCGATAATTATTTTACTCTTGAATCTAGGCTGATCACTTGGAGCTCAAGGAAGCAAGTATCAATAGCACTCTCTTCAACATAGTTTGAATACATTGTTGTCACTTTACCCAGTGCTCAGGTCTTATGGCTTAGGAAAGTGTTGGAGGAGATAGGTGAGAAACCAAGTGGCCCTACTACAATTTTTTGTGACAATTTGATTGCCATACAATTGGCAAAGAACCTTTTCCACCATGGAATATCTAAGCATTTTGACATGAAGTACCATTTTATTCATGATATGGTGGAAAAAAATTAGTTGAGTTGAGGTATTGCAAAACCCATGATCAGTTGGCTGATGTTTTCACTAAAGGTGTTGCTAAAGCTCAATTTATTAAACTAAGAAATAGTCTTGTGATCCCTTTTAGCATCAAGGGGGAGAATGTTGGAAAATAATGCTGACATGTGTGCATTTTTAGATTAGAAGGCACAAGAGAATATGTAACCACTTTGTAACAGTCTTATACAAGTGATGTAGGAATATTGTAGTTGTAACAGTCTTGAACTGTTACCTTGTTTGTAACTGCCATAGATTCTTTAGGTTTGAGTTACAAGATAGATTAATATTATTATTATTGCATTGTACAAGTTTGAAGTGTGTGAAAACATGAATTGAAGGTGAAATTCCATTTTTCTAGCCTGCTGTATTTTCTTGTATGGTGCAGTATAGATTTTACAAAAAAATTTGAATAGCCTACTTTGGAGCTTAATATTTATTTCTATGTTGCTCTGGTTGTTGAATGTGATACACCATTGAAAAGATATTACCAAACACTTTCCATCCATATATCATATGTCCCATTTCACATATGTTAAGCACTTCGTTTTCACCTCTGAAAATGGGTTTTAGTATTTTTTGCCTAGATTTTAGAACGCATTGAAGACCTCATGAATTTTTTTGTAGTTGGTATTTTTTCGTCAAATAAATTTTTGAGTACCTATTATTGAGTAGAATTTACCCTGAAATTTTTAGGGAATTCTGAATACTTTTTGTTTTATCGATTTTAGTGCTCTCGGGAAAAAGTGTTAGGTCAAAAAACTTCATTTTAGAACCCACAGGGGTGGGGGGTTTTTTATCATTGGTTTTTTGTGGGGTTTGAACCCATATATCCCAAGGTTATGGATCCTTTCCAAAACCTTTCTCCATGGCCCCTGTTTTTGTTCTGATATGGAGGTTTGGTATGAGTTGTTCTTTGCAGTTTGGAGGATGGTTGGAATCCAACAGGATCTGTGGGGCTTTAGTCTTAACATATTTTTGAGATGGAGGGTTTTACTGTCACTGGGAAAATATGTTGCAGATATTCATTTTTGGAAACTGATTTTTATTGAGTTTGTTGAGCAGGTGATCCAAAGTTCAAATCCTTCTTCTACGCTCAGGTCCTAGTGGTGTTCTTAGGGAAGAACATTTTTCATTTCTATGGAAGTGTAGGGACCCTAAGTTTTTTATGCCTCGAAGATGAATCATTGATACCCTAAGTCCTGGTTGTCAAGGTTTGATGGTACTATTGGTCGGTTGGTTGGTCCCCTGCTAGGTGGGATGAGGATAATTTTGATTTTGATTTTGTGTTCAAATTGTTGTGTTGTCATTGGACGGGAATGCAAGTTTGATTATTCTTTCTTCTGATAGCTTTTCTGTTAATCCTGCCTTTGTGCTAGATTGAAGATTGTAAGTTTTGACGATTGAGTGATTCCTTTTAGAGCTCTATGTACAAGGTTGTGGGATCCTTTCAAAACCCTTACCTTTTACCTACCAAAAACTCACACCCTAATATAATATTTATAAATGTACAAATGTACCATGAGGGCACTTTATTATAGTACTAAATAATGTAATAATCTTCAACATGCCCTATTATTGCATTATTTGATTTTTGAAGACTTTAGTCTTCAATCTAGTGTATTTAGTCCTTTGCTTTGTTCTTCTTTGTCTTTAGCTTTCTTTATTTGACTCTTTGCTTTGTTCTTATTTGTCTTTAGCTTTCTTTCTTTGAATCTTTGCTTTGTTTTTCTTCTTTATTTTTTGCTTCTTCTTGGTCTTGGTTATGATCTTGTTTTCTATATAAATTCTAGACAACAAATCAATAAATCATCACAATAGTATATTCTATGAATATTAGAATTTAATGATTCCACATTGAAGTTAACATATGTTGAATTCATCAACATATTCAAATCTCTTATATCATAGTTGTCATCTTTCATTTCAATTTTTCCTTGTCTTTTTTTTTTTGAAATCTCAAAAATGAATAATGCCATGTACATCACTATGCCTACTTCAATAGATAATATAATAGTATTTTGAAAATTCCATCATGCCCTAAAGAGTTTTTCATGAAGATAATTGATGAATGTTGTGAACTTCTCATCTTTGCTATTTTTGAGAATTAAAGACAATTTCTTCTTCAAGTCATTTGGCGTATATTTTTGCTCATCAAAATTATCCATTAGATTTTAAGTATAGAATTTTAGTTTTCTTAGCATTTTTTCATAATCATCTGAAAATGCATTTCTAATAATTTCTTCCATAATGAATTCCTTTGATGGAAAATACCTTGTCTCCCTAATTCAACTAATCATTTTTTCAAATTAATTCCTTTGAAGTATAAATCCTTATTTCTCCAAAATTTATCAAGCAATCTTCTAATTTTTTCAAACAATTAATTTTAATCTTTTAAATTTAAATAAAGTGATTATCATATTCAATATTCTTATAAATCCCACAATTCTTTCAATTTTTTTACAAATTCTTTCTTTCTTAATTTGCAAAATCAATCAATCTTCATCAAGTTTTCAACAATCTTCAATTTTTCAAATTCATTAATCAAATTCAAATTTCAATTTTCCCTTATATTTCCCAAATTTTAATTTCAATTTCAAGTTTTAATCAAGCAATCATTCATTTACTTCTTATCACTCCAATTTAATTCAATTTCATTTTTAATTCAAACTTGACTCATAACTCCTATTCAACTATCTCCAAGGTTATACCTTTATAAAATCAAATTTCAATTTCTTTTAAGCAACCTTATAACTCCAAATAAATATGAGAGGCCTAAAAATTGAAATAAAGTTACTTTCAATAAATTAATGCATACATGATCCGAGAGTGATCACAAGTTGAGAGTGAGTGCAGCTAGGAGCGAGTGTGAGCACAAGCCGAGAGTGAGAAACAAGAGTGTGAGTGCAGTCAAGAGTGAACGTAGTCAGAAGTAATTTTGAGAACAAGTCGAGAGCGAGTGCAGTCTGGAGAGAGTGAGAGCATGAGCTAAAGTGAGTGCAACAAAAAACAAGAGTAAAAGTGTAAGCTAGGTGTGCCAAGAGTGAGTGCAATTGAGAATGAGTGCAAGCACAAGACGAGAGTGAGTGCAAGCCTAGAGTGAGTGCAGCTGGTAGCGAGTGCAAGTGCAAGTCGAGAGTGAGTGTAGTCAAAAATAAGTGCGAGCGTGATCCGAGAGTGAGAGCATCTAAAAGTGAGTGCAAGTGCAAGCTGGAAGTGAGGAGGAATTGTGAGCAGGAAAGCATAGAGTAGAAAGTAAAAAGTGATCAAGTAACAAGTGCCACTTCTTATTTCAAATCTTAGGAGAATTTAAAGGATTCATTTGAAAAAAATCTAGGTAACATGGAAAGAAAGTCATTTGTAAAAGTCCTTATTGAAAGTATGAATGGCCAAGTTGGAAGTTTGGATGCCCTAGCTAGCAATAAGATAAAGAGAGAATCTATGGCAAACCCAGTCTAGGTAATAGATTCTACACCAGAAGTGATTATCAAGGATGATATGATTGAGCATAATATAATGATTCTTAAAACCAGAGGGTTAATTTGTAAGTTTAATGGATATTGGCTAGGTTTTTCTAAGATTCAAAATTGAATTAAGTGGAAGTAACGATTGAATTCAAATTACTCCATAACTTGTCTTCCAAAAGGATAATTCCTTATTATTTTCTCCAGTTTAGAAATAAAGGATAAAATAATGGATGGAGGCCCATGCTTTAGGGGTAAAGATGCATTATATTTAAGACCTTGGAGTGAAATTTTTTTCTATGGACATAGAAACTAATAAAAGGCTTTTGATATGGAATAGGTTTTTTGGACCTCCTTATCAAGTCATCAATAAGGAGGTTTTGAAGAATATTGGTAATACTCTAGGTGAATTCATCCAGGAGGGACCAACTAATAAGGAGAGAAGGCATGTTGTATACACTCGGATATGTGTTGCCATGAATATTTCTAAACCTTTACCATAGTTTATTAGGACTAAATTTGAATTAAGATATTAGGATCAACAAGTGGATTATGAAAACATTGTATTTCGATGTCACAAATGTCATGAAACTAGGCACATGGCAAGAAATTGCAAAGAGAAAAGGAGGAAGACAGAGAATTTTTTGGGCATGAGGGTAGCTTCAATTTGAAAAGAGGAGACCATATCATAGGAACAACTAGGTCAAATCAAGGATTTTCCACTCCCAATAAAGTGGCTAGAAAATTCCCTCAACATCATCAGATGGCAATGGTCAATATAATTCACTCGAATCAGCCATTAGAAGAAAAAATGATAAGGGGGACGAGGAATTACAATGCAAAAGTTCAAATATAGAAGAAGCTAAATGTGGAAAGGAAGAGGGAAAGGCAAATTTTAATACAAAGGAATATGAGGAGACAAATTTTAAATCAAATGAGGTGAAGGATGTCAAGCTTAATCCAAGTAAATCACCTTTATTATCCTCAAGTAGCTTAAAATCTTCTCCTTACAATAAAAATTAAAGTAGTACGAAGTGTATTCCTTGCACTTTAGATTTTCAAGAGCAATATAGTAAAGAAAATATTATAGAATATATTCAAGGAAATTTAGGCTTTTCATGCCAACATTTAGGTTTCCATTTTGTAAGTGGGATAGGGTTTGTAAAGGAAATAATATTGGAGAAGAAGAATTGCAAAATTGCAAACTTATGAATTTGGTATTAGGAGCAAAGCTTGGGTGAAGATTATTCAAAGATCAAGAAAAGAATTGGGTAAAAATATTACTTCAAAAGTATATAGGTTCTCTTGATGAAATAAAATTGTTTAGGAAAAGAACTCTACCCAAAATATCGTCAACATGGAACTTCATATAAGAGAGTTTGCAATTTATAAAGAGACATATTATATGGTCTTTCAATAAGGGGAGTTATTCAAATTTTTGGTCTAATGCTTGGTTGAATCCTTATCCTCTTATATTTGACATAAAATGGAAACCATTGGCTCAAGCGTGCCTAACATGTAAAGGTCCAAAGGTCAAATATTATATTATTATAAGGAAAAACTCCAGATCATGGATTTATTTTACTAACCTGGTTGAAGGAGAGGAACTCAAACAAATTGTAGATGAACTTCAAAAGATGCTTCAAGAATTTTATTTGCAAATTTTTACTCAATCAAGTTGGGATATGAGGATTTAGAACAATCAAAATTTCCTTCTCCCAAATATTTTACTTGGAAGAATGTTTGGCCATTAGAGGCTTTCCCTAAGGCCTCAACATTTCTTTAGTTAGTAGTTCAAAGTAAGATTCTTACAGGAGAGAGTGGGAGAGAGTCTAAAAAGAAGAGGATATTATGGACACTTCATATGTGCCTTGTGCGAGAAGGATATAGAAATATTAGACCATTTTATTCTTCATTATCCGTTTGCTCACACCATTTGGGTTTTTTTCTTCAAAAATACGAAATTATATTGGGTAGCTCCATCAATATTGAAAATTTTGATAAAATGTTGGATAAATTATTTCAAAGCTAAAGCATTATGTATTCTTTGAAGGATTGGCCCTGCCATTATTTGTTGAAATTTATGGATTGAAAGAGATAATAGAATTTTTAAAAATAAATATCAAAATCATGCCCAAGTTTGGAACCGTATTAGTGCCTCTTTTGTAGAATGTCTACAAATATGGTGATCATCATGGGAAATCTCAATTGCAAAAAAAGAGGTGCTAATAACTTGGCTACATGATTTGAACATACATGGAAGAGTCATCTACAACAACGAAATTAAAACAAAGGATCTACTTCGATCTATGGTAAAATAGAAATGTCCAAAAATTAGGTTTATCAAAATTAATTTTGATGGTGCTTCTAAAGGAAATATAGTAAATGTTGGTGGAGGTGGTATTTTTAGAAATAGTGAAGGCAAAATTCTCTTCCCTTATTCAAAATCATATGGATTTTCAACTAACAACTATGTAGAGTCTAGGGCACTTCTTATAGGGATTAAAATTGCAGCAAAAAAATGATGGAAATATATTTCAATTGAGGAGGACTCACAAATTATCATCAATGTTATTAACAAAAATGGATGTGGATATTGGACCAAAAAAATATTATTGTTGATGTTCATCATATATTACTAGAGGTAATCACTTTGTAGTGTGAGCATATTTATAGAGATGGAAATCGAGTAGTACATAAATTAGTGAATTATGGTGTTGATATTCATCCCAGTAAAATTCAAATTTTAGAAGGTAAATGATCAAGTGAGATTTTATGTCTTAATCAAAATGATGTCAAGGAGTTGATTATAGAAACATGGCACTTCGAGGAAGTTGAAGAATATATTTAAGAGAAAATTTGAAAAACCATGAAAAAAATGTATGCTACAACAAATGTAATATTTTGGTATTTTGATGAGAGTGACCCCAATAGAAGCCACATATAACCTATTAAAAAAATATAAAGTAATGCATACATTGTTTTATCTCTCTTGAGATTCTATGTTGACAAGTTTAACAAGTTAGGGCAAAAATACTTCAGATTACGCTAGGCACTCCCAATGTTACTATTTTATCATGCAAAAAAGACCTTTGGCCTGGAACTTGGTATGGTATGCTTGGCATTGTGATTCACGAACTTACAAGCTTTAAAATACCTTCTCCAAAATCAGGTAATTTATCATTGATGTTTCAAATTCATCTTTTGACTTCTCGACTTCTTTGTCACATGTTTTAAGCAAACTTCTTCACTATTGTAGAGTACAACTCTAGTAATGTCTCAACTTAGATATCAACACTCCTCAGAAACTGCTCATAGGCTTATTCAACTCATAAATGTTCAACATTCTTCTGGTTTTTTCCTCCAATATGACTTCTTGCTCTCTTTAGTGGCTTCCACCAATACTACTACTTAACTTCCATTGACTCGGCTCCTTTGCTCAACTTGGATTCTAGTGGAATCTAATCTCCTTAAGCACCATCCAAATGAATCTTCTCTTAGCTACTTTAAATTGCAAGCGCTTTAGGTTGACGTCTCCATCTAGCTTCTATCCTCTAGATTATTTTACTTCTCTTCGACTTTATTGGTTCAACTTAGAGCTATCACCTCTCTTCTTCAGTTCTATGCACTGGTTTATATATCAAGTAATCTTATCAATGCATTGGTCTCCTTATTTATCAAAGTTTTCTCTTTGAGCTCACCAAGCTTGACTTTCATGGTTAACTTTTATCTTTTTTCTATGTGTGTGCCCACTAGGCTACAATATTGACATCCTCAAGCTCTCCAAGATTGGCTTTCACAATTAGTTGTTATCTTTTTTCTATGAGTGTTCCCACCAGGCTACAATATTGACGTCCTTCCAAGATATTTACTCACAACAATCCTTGTCAATAACTCACATGAAAATATCTTCTTTTCAAAAATATATCTCTCAATCAACTAGAAAATCCTTGTATTCAAATATGGAATTTCTCCTACCCAGGTGTTGTAGGTGAGTTGGAGAGGAGAGGGCAATCCTCCAAGGGAGGTCCTAGGTTCAAATCTCCACCCTACCAAAAAGTTGAATTGGGTATCCAAAATCCAATTGATAATGTTGGTGCGGGCAGGGTCGGGTGCAACTCTCGGATGACTTTGACGGTGTAGAACCTCTTGTTTGTGGTCTCTCAGACCAAGGTGGCCCCACAAGGGGTTTTTCGCTTTAAAAAAAATATGGAATTTCTCCTTAATAAAAATTGGTCAACTTACCTTCAATAATCAACAATATTTCAATCAATTTGAGCCACCGACTCTATTTCTTCTTCTTCACTCTCTTAAGCTTCCTCCACAAATCTTCACAAAAATATCTAGAGTACAACTCTAGTATCTCCTCTCAACTCAACAATTCCAAATTTGTTAGAGTGCAAATTTGATACCACTAATGGCTTTTTATCCAGATTAATCTAGGTTTCAATATATAGGATCTAAATAATAACAATATTGAAGCATATAATATCTGACTAATATAAATCAATCTCATTCATGAAATAATAATATTTTAGAATATAAGACTCAATATTATTGATTTTTGGCTAGATAATAAGGGGTTGTGCTCAAGTCTCCCACCCTTGAAAAATTACAACTCTCTTATTTAGAGATTTAGAGTTTACAAATAAATACACTTCTAATATCAATTGAGATGCTATAGCTAGAAACCTACATCATTTTACATAAAATGTTTGAATTTTTTATTTTCATTTTTTGGATATTTTCAATTTTTTGTATGAATACAAATATTTCAGAATTCAACATCCTTGAATTTTTTCTATAGTAGCCTTCACAATACCAAAATTTCACCTCTACTATCTATGCATTGCATCTTAGTAGGTAATATTTCCAAAACATCACACTATCATAGTTCGCTTTACCAAATCTAGATTGCTATTTTCCTTCTTGAAACACAAGTGCAACCACAAAAATTATAATAAATAGTTTATATGAAAATACATTATTGTTATAAAATAAAGCATATATTACCAATGGAAAACATTAAAGTAAATCTTAATCATTATTTGATTTAGATAGTTAACATTTTCTTGTCAGCTTTAGCTAAAATTACTACTTTCTCTAACCATGGAAAGGATATTTTAACTTCACGGTCCTCAATCAAAACCCCTCTATTGGCTAGCCTACCCGCACATTTGTTTCCTTCCCTTAATGTATGTGTAAACTTGATTTTTTCAAACTCTTTAGCAAGATCTTGAATTTCCACAATTATCTCTTTTATTTTCCATGGAGCCTTTGCTTTCTTCAAAATCGTATTTATTACTATGAGAGAATCACCTTCCATCCATACTCTATTCCGTTTCATTTGTTTGCATATTTTTAACCCTTCTAAAGCTGCCCAATCTTCAACTTCTTTATTTATCTTAAATCCACTATTGAAAGCGTAATGAGACAAAATCTTTCCTCTGTTATTTCTAATTATTCCTCCTCTTGCTAGTCTTAGATTTCTTTTAGATGCTCCATCAAAATTCAATTTAAGCCACTCCACATCTAGTGGTTTCTACTTTATATTCTTTACCTTCTTTTTGCTTCTCTTATACCCAACATCATAATTCCATTTAATGAATTGAATCCATATATCAAAGCTCTCTGCTTCTAAATTAGGTACTAGGTGAGTTGACAGGGTTGGTTTAGACTCCTCTATGGCTATACATATCTTCCTTTTCATTACCTTTAAATTACTTTCCTTTCCTTTAAATATTCTTCTATTCCTTTCTAGCTATATAGTCCAAAGTATTGTATCTTTTTATATATCCCATATAATCCACCTTTAAATATTCTTCTATTCATTTCTAGCTATATAGTCCAAAGCCTCACTATTATAAGTGATCTACCATTGCTTCAACCAATATTCAATTTTGCTATTCATCACAATGAATTTATAAAACATATTAAGAATCCATTGCCATATTTTTCAGGCTATTAAGAAATGTCTTAAGAGATGGTCTATACTCTCCTCATCCTTTTTACAAAGAACACATTGAGTGGGGCTATGAAAACCCCTTTTCATAAGGTTATCCTAGGATAAAATGCTTTTATGGCCAACTAGCCAAACAAACATTTTAATTTTAGGAATGCTTGGGATATCCCAAATATCTACCCATATTCTAGTGATATTACTATTTTGTTGGTGCTTTACATTATATCCACTTCTTGTTGTATATTCTCCTAAGCTATTCAACTCCCAAATCAATTTATTCTTGGCTCCCATTGGAATAATCACAATTGTTATATTTCTGCTCAATTGCCTCCTAACATCAATGTCTTGTATACTTGTAATTAAATCTTATTTCCATTTGTATCTTCCTTCCTGATCCTTGTACAAAATTTTTGAAACCCTATCACCATATTTATCTTGAAGCAATCTCATCTAAGGTTTCAAAATTGGATCTGAATTGAGAGGTTTTTTATCACACCAAGTATCCATCCAAATAGAAAAATTTCTCCAGTTCCCACCACTCATCTTAAACCTTTAATCATTAGATCAATAGAATTTTTAAACCATTCCAAAGAGTGGAATCATTTGGTAGAGAGAATGTAGTAAATATTAAACTTGGGTCATTGGGCTGAACATATTTACTTAAAAGAATTTCAGCCCATTATCTTTGACTCTCTTTGTACAATCTCCAGATTAATTTTCCCCTAAGAGCTAAGTTTACATTTGTAAGAAATCTTCAACCAATACCTCCCTTAGTTTTATCATCACACACCTTGCTCCATTTCATCTTAGGAAATTTCCTTTTATCATGTAAACTTGACCATAAAAAGGATCGCATAGTATAGACTATTTTTTTTTGCATAGTATACAATGACATATAATATGTTGGAATGGCCTGTAAGAATAACTTAATTAACTTAATAAAGAAGTGTTGTACTTCTTCTAAACTCACACTCCATTGATGAGACCCATAGGTCAAAACGCATTCGAAGTTTTGATGTTGTATTACTACTTATTTTTGGAATAAAATTCAATTTCGTGTCTTTTGTTCCTTTCCTAACTCGTGTTAAAACATATTTTTTGTCGGTATTATGCTCTTCACTTACCGTGTAATGCGATCAGGTGAATCAGAAATCCTGCAGCACTAGGAGTATGCTCTTCACTTGTGCATCTATGATTTGGTGAATCAAAAACTAGTTTACGTTTTTAGAGTACTACTTTGCCATGTTTTTTATTTTTTTATTAATGAGTTTACCCATTAATGGCGCACGCTGCTCTACCAGTTATTTATCTTTTAGATATTGAATCCTCTCCCATAGTTCTCGATAGTCCTTCCAATTCTCCTATTCGTCTTCCTCGCAAGCGTCTATGACAAGAGGGTTCATGACAACAAAGTTGGGAGCTTGAAGAATGTGTCTTCGACATAGATAAAATGGAAGAGTTTTGCAGAGGTCTAACACAAACAAAATATTTTTCTCAAAATGGAAGAGTTCCTTGTACACAGGATAGAAGGACCTTCATAGATGGAATCGATGCAATGCATGGCATTCCTCCACGTCTAGAGTCTTTAGACAGGCTGTTGGAAACAAGGTTCGAAGACTTCAAGATTTTGAGTAGAAAGGCAGAAAAATGTCATTCCAAGCTAGCCTGGTTTGAAGAGAATTTGGGCAAAGGCATTGTTCCCCATAGCCTACAAATGGAAAAACCATGTCTTCAATTTCCAGATGAAGATATTAATAAACAATTTTTTTATGAGTCATAGGCCCTCACAAAAAAATTTCACTTGGAAATGGCTAAATTATATATCTATAATTTCAAAAAATATACAAATAAATTAGCTTCTTAGGCCAATGATTATATTCCCAATATTTTATTGCCGATAATTAAGGAAATTCTTGCAGATTTCGTAAATAAATATAAGACAATTTATCAAGAAATTGCTTTGGAATGGGAATCCCATATTAAAAATATTTTTGAGGGAAAGCTTTAGGCTTGGAGATTTGAAATGCAAATCCAAAAATATATACAAGAGAAAGCCAAAGCTTCTCGAGAGAATTTTGCTTCAAAAATACCAGAAGTTAATATGTCAGAAGCTACAAAAAGTGTAGCTGACTTGGTTAAAAGAGAAATCAAGTAGCAAATTGATCGTTTGGAAAAACTAATCATAGGTGCACAAAATAAATTTCCGACACAAGACAACAATAATAGAAGTCACAATAGAGGGACAAACCAAAGAGCCTCTACTACACGGAAAATGAAATTATGGTAACATCCACAACTTGAAAACAAACAACGACAACCACAATAAAGGAATAAACATATGAAACAACAACAACAAAGGCACAACAACAACGAGGGCATAATTTAAACTTTTGGGGCCCTTCTCCAAGAATACAAAATAAGGGGAGAAACTTCCAAAATCGCACTTCCTATGTGCATCAACAATTGCAACAGGACAATGGAAGCAATTTCCACAACTCTGGTTTCGAGAATCCGAGAAAGGGTTTTGCCTCATTTGTTTAGAAGCAGCAAGGGCAAGGGTTCTTCCATCACAAAAATGGTGGTGGAAACCAAAAATAACCCCTTGGTATACAATTTTCAGCCCATAGGATTTTGGCTGTTGGTATTTTTACCGAAGTCATGTTTGGGCTATGGATGGAAAAATCACAAATCTTGTTGTCCATAATTTTTCCTCCAAAGAACTTACCCAAAATGAAATAGAGGACCTCAACTTGGTTTTAAAGTTCCTCCCTGTTCCTCCTCCCATGTCCAAAGAGGTTCTAAAACAAGAGTTTTTAACATTTTGTATATGTATTCGTCTTGAATGGTTCTTTGGATCGAGAGGTGGCCCTCCTAAACAACTTAAGCCCATTGATCCTTTTCGTGTTTCCAACCCAAGTTTTAATCCCTCACAGTTTTATAAGCCTTTGGAAGAAATTATTGGCATGGGTGAAATATTCCTCAATAACAAATTATCTATTGCTAATCCCACCCGCCAACGTGCCTTTCCATCCCACATCTGGTATGCCATTTGTTCCCTTGCCAATGACAAATCCATTGTCATTAGGCCTGCAAATAAAAAATTGGGTGTTTGTGTTTTATCCATGGACTAGTATATTTTAGAAGGTTTTCCTAGCTTTCATATCAAAATGTTTACTCTGAAGTGAACAAATTCCCTTGGATGGATATTTTGTATCAAATCCAAGACATGCTTGATTGGGCTTTTAGGAGGATTTTGCTTTCAAAAAACCACGATAAAATTATGCTCTAGGTAACACCATAGAGACCAGAGAGTGTGTGTCTTTTACCTGCTCCCCAAAATACACAAGCTCAAGATTTTTGGTCACCCCATCTGTTCCTTCTGTGGTTTCATGCTCAAACCTACATCCAAATGGCTTCATAATCTGCTCTTGCCAATTTTTTTGAAGCAAAAAAATCATCTCTTGGATTCTATATCTCTAATTAAATATTTGCATGGTCGTACTTTTCCTCAAGACATCATTATTTTCTCTTTTGATGTTGAGAGCCTCTATCTGAGCATCCCCACCTCTCAAGGATTGACAACCATCCGTCATTTTTTGAGGAATGAATTTGATTTAGCCAAGACAAACTTTGTGGTAAGGCTTGCAGATATAGTGTTAACACAACACTACTTGGAATTCAAAGGGAAAACATACAAGCAGATAAGAGGAACAACCATGGGAAGTAATTTTCTTGTGGTTTATGCTTGTTTATTTCTTTGTCATCTAGAGGAACATGTATTTAATAATGTTACTATGGAAAATATTTTATTTTATAAAAGATACATTGATGATGTCATTGGATTTTGGCATGGCCCTAAGGAGGAACTTAATGGTTTTCTTGTTGCCTATGGTTCTTTTTATGATAGTATTAAAATTACTTCATTTATTTCTGATTTTTAAGTAACACTTCTGGATACTACATTTTTTAAGGGACCTGATTTTGCTCAGACTGGAATTCTTTGCACCAAATTGTTTTAGAAGTAGATGAATTCCTACCAATACATCCCTGCTTCCTCCCATCATCTAGTTCATTATAAAAAGGCCTTTATCATGAGTGAAATCAATAGATTTTTTGTTAGAGAAAGCTCTAGGGATGGATTTATTTCTATTAAAAATAAAAATTTTAACAGACTCAAAGCTAGGGGATATCAAATTAATTTTCTCTTGCCTTTGTTTGAGAAAGTTAAATTTGATGGTAGGCCTTCACTTTTGGACAGAGTTTTGGAGCGAGCAACAAGCAGCCATGGAACCAAAATAAAAACAATTCCTCTTATTTTGAATCTAGACAACAACAATTTTGTCAGAGATCTTCGAATCAGTACATATATTATTTCTCCAAAGTTTTAAAAATTGAGAAAATATAAAGAGCTCAAACACATTGCTCAAGGCATCATTTGTTGCAGGAAAAAAAAACCCTTGAGAGCTTATCTTTGTAAAAACAAAACTTTTTAAAACATTTTTTATCCACTATGTATCTTGAATTTTTAATGCATTTTTAATGTAATTTTCAATGCATTTTTAATGTAATTTTTAATGTAATTTTTCTTGGGGTATGAGCCTGGGTTTATTGTTTGGTCTATAAACCTATGGCATTTACTATTTTTTATGGGTTTAAAAAATAATTTTTTTATCCCACATGTAATACATTATGGCTCCCCCACTAGAGTTAGGATTTTATAAAGAAGTGTTGTACTTCTTCTAAACTCACACTCCGCTGATGAGACCCATAGGTCAAAACACGTTCGGATTTTTGATGTTGTATTACTTCTTCTTTTCGAAATAAAATTCAATTTCGTGTCTTTTGTTCCTTTCCTAACTCGTGTTAATATTTTTTATGTTTTCTAAAATGTATTTGTTGCCAATATTATGCTCTTCACTTGTCGTGTAATGTGATATGGTGAATTAAAAATCCTGCAACACGAGGAGTATGCTCTTCACTTGCACATATGTGATCTAGTGAATCAGAAACTAGTTTACGTTTTTAGAGTACTGCTTTGCCATGTTTTTTCTTTTTTTCTTTTTTTATGAATAAATTAATTAACTACACTCTTCATGCTAATGATAACCATCTACCTTTCCAAGCTAGAAGTTTATTCTAAAATTTACTAATAACTAGATTCCATAATTTTATCCTCATTCTCCCCTCTAACAAAGGCATCCCTAGATAAGTTGCTGGTAAATTTGCCTCCTCCATTTGAAGTAACCAATAAATTCTTGCTTTGATATTATTTGGAGTGTTAAGGAAGTAAATTTTGGATTTTTTCCTAGTAACTTTTTTCCCTAATACCCTTTCGTATTCCTTTTAAAATTTATTCAAAGCTTTGGTCTCATTTATCCTTGCCCTTCAAAAAAGGGTTGTTTCATCTACAAATTTTTGATGGGTGATGTTGTCGATGTTATTACTAACCTTAAGTCTACTTATAAGCCTATCTTTGTAAGCCTTATTTAAGTTTCTACTCAAAAACTCTACCATAATAATGAACGGATAAGACGATGGAGAATCTCCTTGTCCAAGGCCTTTATTGGCTTTAAAATATTCTATTACTAACCCATTGATCAACATTGAATAAAAAACTATAGAAACACAATATTTAATCAATCTAACCCATTTTCTTATCAAATCTAGACTTTTCTAAAATTGTAAAAAGAAATTCCATTTAACCCTATCATAGGCTTTACTCATATCAAGTTTTAATATCATAGCTTTCACTTTTCTTGAAGCTATTGAATGTATAACTTCATGAGCTACTATGATTCCATCTAAAATTTCTCCCTTTCACAAATCCTCCTTGCTCTTCTAAAATATTCTTTTTATAACAACGGCCTTAATAAATTCACCACCACTTTGGAAATAATCTTATAAGCCATATTACATAGGCTTATGGGTCTAAAAGAATCAAACAATTCATCATCCTTCTTTTTTGGAGTTAGGGTTAGATATGTTGCATTTATTTTATAAGGTATGTATTGTTTTACACTAGACTATTCCGCTAGAACCAATAAACAATCCTTCACTATATCCCAATTATGTTGGTAAAAATTTGTAGAGAGTCCATATGGACCTTGGGATTTATCCTTATTAAAAGAGAAAAGAGCTAAATGAACTTCTTCTAGAGTAATAGGCTCCATCAGTTTCCTATTATCTTATTTCATTATATCTGAAGATACATCTTGAAGAAGTTTATCATTAAGAACTTCAGTCTCCTCTCATCCTAGAATATTTTAATAAAAAATTTTACCATTTTCTAATTTCACTCTGATCTTCAATCCAAACCCCTTCTATTGATTTACTTCTACTAATTCTATATGTTGATCTTTAAACTATATCCATCCTATGATTTTTTTTTATCTCCTTTTAACCAAGTCTATCTTGATTTGAATCTCCTAAATTTTTCTTCCTTACTCAAAATAGTATGGTATTCACTACACAACTCCCTTTCATTTGAGCTTGAATTATTATGATCACCTTTTTGAAATTTTGAAAGTTTATCTTTTAGTTCTTTCTTCTAAAAAATGTTTCCAAAAGTGTTCTTGCTCCATTCTTTTAATCTAGATGTCATAGATCTAATTTATTTTAGAAGAGCATACAACCCATCATTTCTTGAATAATTCCACATTTGTGCTATCATATCAAAAAAATGAGGATGGTATTCCCACATCTTCTCAAATTTCAAATATGATATTTTTTTGAATTCACTTAACACCATTTTAACTCTTATTGGCCAGTCATATGAACCAATCTTTGTTAAGGTATTAATTTTAGCACAAGTTCCTTCATCTAGCTAATGATCCGAGAGTATGCATTTATTTAATTTTTTTGCTATTAGGTTTTGGTCTCTCTTGTTATTGGTCCATGTATAGTTGTCTTCTTCAAACTCAACCTCCTATAGACTATTGTTTTGAATAAAAGCTGAGAAATATCTTACACTTTGGGTTAATTTCCTAATTTCCCAAAAAATTTCAACCAACTTGGTTATGGCATTAAAATATCGTATGATCATGAATCGTGTTTCTTAGTCTTTACTTATCATAAAGGTTTCATTCCCACTCCAAAATTCAAATCTACTTGATTGAGTTGTAGGTCCATAGACATTGATAAGGATGAAATAAGTCTCTACAAAATAGCAAGTGACTAAAGAAGCTATCCAATGCCTAATGGTTACATAAGAGGTTCTATAAGGATTCCAACAAGTTAGAATTCCCCCAGGCACTCCTTCAAAGTCTATAACATCCCATTCACATCTCTTCCATACTGCTATCATAGTTTTTGAAACTTCTTTTATCACTTTAGTTTCCTATATATAAATAATATCAGGCTTATTACATAAACATAGGTCCCTAATCCACCTTTGCTTTGAGGGGGCATTAACACCCATTATATTCCATGAGATGATAATCATGTCTCATTAAGGTCTACTGGACACGCCTACATATTATAATATCATTTTGTTGTTTGGTAAAGAGAAGTTCAACCAAATTAGTTTGTGTTCCTTTCTCTATATTTGCTCTTGCTTCCCTGGATCTTGCTTGATAATTTTAGGGTTTTCCTCTTTTTGCCTTGCCTATATCAAGAGTAAGTCTTATTATTCTATTCCTCAATATTATTTCAAAATTTTATTTTTCATCAAACTAATCCTCTCCTAGCTCTACTATATAATATTTTGACTTGTCTTTCTCATTTTCTAGTATTTCCTTATTAATGGCAGGGATCTTAACTTCTAAAACTGCATTTTATGTACCAATTTTTTTCTCCTAAATGGTGCATGGTACTTCAATAAATTCTTAAAAATTTGATGAGATACATTTCTTAGGTTCATCGAGAATGTTCTTCCTTAACTCAGGATCATACTGAATAGATTATTCCTCATTAATATGTTGAACCTGTTGTAATATGTCCTTTAGGTTTTGATCTACTTTTTCTTCATAGGCTAAAGCCTAAAAAGAGTTGGTATTTATTCCAATATCCTTCCTTACTAGTCTCCAATATATATTTTCTATCATTTTTCTAGATCTATTTTTTGGAAGTTGAAAACCATCTTCATCCATAACCATTTGTAAGTTTCTCTTACGGTTTTCTACATATGATTATGTTGGGATCTTCTTAGGGCATGATCTCTCAATATGCCCCACCTCATGACATATTATACATCTAAAATATATGTTTTTATAATCTATGGTTTGGATCCACATCTTATCCCCATACTTAAGAATGATTGATTTTGGTAAAGCTTTACTTATATCAATCATGACCAATATCTGAGCATAAATAGCCAATAATCCATATTTCATAGTATCTAAAATCTCAAGGAATTCTCCTAGAGTGTTTCCTATTGCCTTGAAGGTATCTATTTCCCAAAATTCAATGGGAAACCCAAACATCCTAACCTAGACTGGTACTAGGGATAGATTTATATTTTTAGGTGAAAAGCCTTCATACAAGCAAGGAAGAGTCTTGCTCTTCCCATAAACCAAGGACCCCCTTTTAGGATTTTTTCTCTTTCTTTCCTAAAACAAAAAATGGCTAGGAAGAAACCTTGGTAAGAAAGGGTAGAATCACTCCTAGAGACTTCTAACTCCTATCAATCCAGTTTTCTCAAGGTTGAAGCCCCTAGCCAATACCCATTAACTTTACCAAAAACAACCCTATCTTGGAGCAACAAGGATCTCTCTGAGGTGCGCTCACTAACCTCTACCACTAGATATAATTATAAGAATTTAACTATAAATCATTCATGGAAAGGAAACTAAAAATCAAAATCTATTGAAATTTATCATAATATTCTATAGCAAATATAATATTTGATAAAAAAAATTATAATAATTTGCATGTAAACTTTCTAAGATAAAGAAGGAAAAAAAAGTTAGCTGAAAACTTCTATGTCCAGATAGAATGTCTTGCCTCACTTAAGTCCTAGCCCTTCATTGCTCTTCTCATCATCCAAACCCTAGCTGAAAAATATATTCAATTTTATTTTTTGCGACTTGAAAAATCATCATTGTCCTTGTTTAAAATGGTTGACTTCATAAGGTCGTATCTCCCTCAATATTGCTTAGATTCTTTTATATGACCACTCATTTTAAAGCTATTCAAATTTCACACAAGTTAGTCCAAGAATCAGCTAAATCGGATAACCCTTATGAAGATATGGCTCCTAAAATATGATATGTTTAAAAAAAAACTAATCCTTCACAAAGTGACAAGAAGAGGTGTGCAATAACTCAATATTATTGATCAAATATACAAGATTCTCATTATATTTTTCATGGAGCTTTGTATCCATAATATAACCTTACAAGTGATCTTTCAATAATCTGACTATAACATATTTATCAAAATTTGTGAGTTCCTATAATTACTATATCATCAACATATATTACAAGTATTGTTATATCACGTCCAAAATGTTTTGTATAGAGATTTGGATATGAAAATCTTATTTTAAAATTATGTTGTAGTAAATGATCATTAATATTTATATACCATGCTCTTGGTGCTTTCTTTAGATCATAAAAGGACTTGTTTAGTTTTCAAACTTTATGTTCTTGTCCTTTAGTCACAAACCCTTCTAGTTGTGACACATATTGTTTCTTCAAGATCACCATTAAGAAATGCACTTTTTACATCCATCTAATGCAGTTTCCATCCATAATGTGCTGCTAAAACGTGAATTATTCGAATAGTAGTCATTCTTATTGTTGGTGCAAAAGTTTCTTCATAATAGATTCCTTTTGTTTGAATATATGCTTTTGCAACCAATTAGGCTTTGTATTTTTCAAGTGAACCATATGCTTTATATTTTATCTTGTAGATCCATTTACATCCAAGTATTGTCTTTCCTTGAGGTAAATCAACTAGATTCCATGCTTTATTTTTCATAAATATTTCATATTTTGATTCCGCAACTGCTTTCCACTTTGAATGATTTAAAGCATTTATTGTTATGGTAGATTCTACTATATAACTTGTCAATTACTTATTCATTCTCATTAAACTTTGAGTTTGGGGTATTGTAGTTGTAAGATCTAGCATTTGCTCTAGTTTTGAATCCTTTAGTGTATCTCTAAGCCATATTGGTTCTTTCCTTTATAGAATTGTAGTAGTCTTAGAGTTCTCAATTTGTTCATCATGTATATATGATTCTAAATTTTCACTTAATGAGTCTTCTTCTATGAAACTTAAGACTACTTCTGAATCAACTTTTTGTTCTTTAAAAAAAATTTTGTTTCCTTCATCAAATACTATATCCTTGCTTATGCTAATTTTCTTTGTTATTGGATCAATTATTGTGTAACCTATAGAATCATCATCATAACCAAGAAATAGTCAACACATAGTTTTATTATCTAGTTTAGTTCTTCTTTGCTTTGGAATATGCATATATGCTTTACAACCAAATATTCTTAACTATTCTACTATCAGTTTTTGTCTTATCCATACTTCTTTAGGAGTGATATTTTTTAATATTCTTTTAGGTGATCTATTTTGTAGATATACAACTATTTTGATTGCAAATACCCAATATTGATGATCAAGATGAGCATATTTTAACATACTACAAACCATTTCCATAATTTATCTATTTTTTCTTTCTGTAATACCATTTTGTTGTGGTTAATATGCTATAGTAGGTTATATTTTTATACCATTAGTTTCTAGGAATATATTAAAATATTTTGACAAGAATTCACCTCCTCTATCTGGTTGAATATTCTTGATTGCTTTTCTTGTTTCCTTTTCTACTAGTAATCAGATTTAAATTTCAAAAAATACACCCACTTTTTCATAGAGTAATCATCAACAAATAGTTAAAAATATTTGTTTCCTCCAATAATGGTGATGTTCATTGGACCGCATATGTCATTGTATACTAATTCCAATGGTTCTTGAGTTCTATGCTAACCAAGTTTAAAAGGAATTTTATATCGTTTCCTTGCTAGATATTCTGGACATACAATAGATTCTCAATAAATTTTAGGCTATACTTTAATCATTTGATGTTTACTCATTTCATTTAATGAAGATGCACTTATATGTCCTAGTGTTTTGTGCCAAAGTTCTCTAGATTTTGAAATCCCCATTGATAGAGCCTTGTTGGATAATGTGTCTAGAGTAAATAAACTATCTTTATATAAACCAAAAGCTATAACTTTTCCTTGTTTGGTAATAAGATATATATATTTTTTGTGATAGTTTTGAATTTAATTGCTAGATTTTGATCCATAAGCTGAGATATTGAAAGAAGATTAGTAGTTAATCTAGGTACATATAGTACATCTCTAATTATTCTTTTTCCATTTGATAGAACAATCTCCTTTAACCTCATATGTCATACTATCTTCTATAATAACTAGTTTTTCATATTTCTCTTGAAGAGTATTAAACCATTGTTTATTTTTGGTCATATATATACTTGCTTCGGAGTCAATGTACAAATAATCCATTGAATTTTTTTTGTAAATTATAACTCTTTTTTAAAGCAAAAAACCTCTTGCGAGGTCGCCTTGGTCTAAGAGACCACGACCAGGGGGTTCTACACCGTCAAAGTCACCCAAGAGTCACACCCGATCCTGCCCGTACCAACATTATCAATTGGATTTTGGATATCCAATTCAACTTTTTGGTAGGGTGGAGATTCAAACCTAGTACCTCCCTTGGAGAATTACCCTCTCCTCTCCAACTCACCTACAACACCTGGGTTTAAATTATAACTTTTTAATCCTTTGGTGTAGACAACCTTTTAACTCCCAAATATTAAATTTGCAAAATTTCAAAAGCTTTTCTAATATCTTAAAAACTTGAAAAACTTTTAACTAATGAAAAGTTGAAATCCTTATCACTCCACACTTATAAAAAACTCAAAAATAAAAAACTTGCTTTTAAACCTTATAACTCCAATTAAAATTTAATTAAAGCAATTCTAAAGCTTTAATTTTTAATTGACCTTTCTTTTCTCCTAAACTCACGCTTGGATACAATTCTACTTTTCGCTTGTATAACAACCCAGGCATATCTCACCTGGTTGTCCCTTCTAGTCTTACTCATTGGAATCACAAAGAGAAAATTTTGACTCCACATGAAGCTAAAGTCACGGCTAAAATATTAATCACCCAATCATTTAATTAGTACCTAGGCATAGGTTACTCACTCTGAGATTATTAATCACTATAGATGGTCTCTTGAGTGGTTGAGATTGGTCAGATCCCACAACTAGTGTCATCTTGTAAACACATTCTTCTTCGTTACTGGAGGTCTATGTTCATGACAGTGGGTTGTCATTCTAGGGCTCATAACACCTAGAAGGGTGAACACATAGTTCCTCGTCCCAAGCATGGAGGATATAGGTTCTACTGACCTATGAGTCATCCTTATTTTCCATCATTGCTTGTACATATGTCATGCCAGGGTATAGCATTAGTATACCTAGTGCCTAGCTGGAGTCCATCATCTTATGGAATCTGCTAGGGCCCACCAATTCTCTGGTTTGGGTCTAGGTATCCTAGGTACTGTTTGCAACTAACGATGAGACATCTCATACCATCTCACTGCCAGACCTTCTAGCTCTGGAGTCTAGCATCTTCTAGAGTTGGGTTTCTGCTAGTAATTACCTAGTTGAATAGTGTATGTGAGACCCCTCATGGTACTACTCATGTGATAGCCTGGAAAGGTGTCCCATTCCACCTTTTGTTACTTCCTAGCTGAAGAACCACTTGTATTGAGCAATTCTACTAGGAAATGACTACCACTAAATCACGATAGTTACCACTTTCAACCTATCGATACTGGATGATTATTCATTTGCCTTGATGATTCATAAAAAATGAAGGTTGACTTGTATTGATGAAACATATTTATTTTTCATATTTCAAGAGGTATTTTAATATTTTAACCTAAGGAGGTTTTCCAAGTTCATGATATTGAGGTGTTTCTAGGTTTCAAAAAGCTCTTCAAGCATGATTTGTTGAAAATTTGAGCAAGATTTGTTTGTCATTGATGTTAAGAGTTTGTTTCATTTTTTTCATAATTAATGTCATCAGGTGGTTTTTCCAAAAGGTAAGAAAGGTTTTAAAAGGAATAGGATATAATATTTAATTTTAATATATATGTCTAAAGTGGCCTAAAATGTTGAAGACCACCTTGGCGTTTCAAACATCAGTTTCCTACTTTCTAGGTGATTCAAATTGTAGTTTCCCACTTTGGGGCATTTCAAACTGTATATTCTCGCTTTCTGGTTTCAAATGGTAGTTTACTGCTTCTTGGGCATTTCAAACAGTTGTTTCCCGCTTCCTGGGCATTCAAAATTGCAGTTTACCGCAAGGCAAGCGTTTCAAATTGCTTTTCTTCGCTTCCTAGGTGTGCTTAACTATTCCTTCCTAAAGGCTTTCCTAGTGCCTTCTTGAAGGTTTTCCTGCCAGATTTCCTCATGTTAATGCCCATCCTTGGGCTTTTCCTGTTTTGTCTCATTGTAATCAAGTTTTGGGACCCTTGATAAAAACCCATTTTAATCTTAATTTAACCTACCAGAAAAAAAAAATATTTTTAATATTATATGCCTAAAGTGGCGTTAAAGGTTGAAGACCCAAGGAAGGAGAAGCAGGTTTAAAATAAAATCCCAAGGAAGGCAAAGCAGGTTTAAAATGCAATAATAATATTATAATATTTAATATTATAATATTTCGGGCAAAAGGATGAGATGAAGAGAACAAGTCCAAGGAGTTATTAAAAATAATTTATTCCTCGAAATACCCATTGAGCAGTTTGCAAAATATTTAATTTAATTTATTTAAATTAAAATATTTTAACCTAAAGGTTAAAATTTTAATTTAAATAAATTTGGGCATCAAAGTTAAAGGTTAGAAATTAATTTTATTAATTCAAAATTTTAAATTTGAATTAAAGCCGCTGTCGAGTGCAAAAAGCAAGGCATATATAAAGGGGAGTTAATTTTTTAATTAACCCCATCCATGCATTCGAATTCCAAAGTCTATGCAAAAATCATGCGCTGCTTTGTTGTGAGGAAGAAGAGAATTTTGTGTTTTAAAGGCTTTGGAGGGAAAGCGATTGATTAAATGTATGTGGAGTAACCCAAGCGTATCCATAACATTGGTTAGCACATTTGGTGACCAAGGGAGAGTTAAGACGCTCGCAGGACAAAGGTTGGGGTTTCAAATCCCCGTGCAATCATTTTGAGAAGGAATATAGTTTAAGGGCATGATTTACATTTCCTTTATGTATGTGTCTATGTGTGAGATGTGTACAAGTGTCATGTATTTATGTGTGTAAGTGTAAAGAGTAAGAAAGTGCACGTGTCATGTAGTAAAGTGTGCAACTGTGCAAGTGTAATAGAATAAAGTGTGCAAGAGTAACTCGAGAGTCAAGAGTCATGTATACAAGTGGTAATATAAGAAGCCAAGAGGTATGAGAGGTTTATCTTATGCATGAAATACGAAAGCTTTCATCTCTCGGATATGTAAGAAGAGCAATAGTCATAGATTCCAAAAGTCACATTTCTAAGGTTATATAATGAAAGGAGTACTAGATACCGAAGCTTGTATATAATTTGAGCAATTCTATTATAAATTTTCTTCATTTTATTTGCATAAATGATATTGACCATTTAAATTCATATTATTATAGGAATGTTATATTCATTAATATTGACTATTTATATTAAATTGCTCTAATATTTAAGACGAATTTAATATTGGGACATATGATAATCTAACAAACCTCTTAAATATTATCCTTATAATATTGAAGCAACTTTCACATTGTCGCTTACCTTATATGTTGTATTAACCTTCACTCATTTTGGAAGTTATAACATGATGTTATACTTTAATTATTAGTGTCATCTAGGAAATTCTTAGTGAGTGTGACCATGGTCTTGAAATGAAAGATTTTAATTACGTCCGCGAGACCCAAATATGGTCTATGGGACCTCAAATATGGAAGTACAACTGCTCAAATCATATCATATGATCTTTAATATCTTTGAGAAGGCTATTCCTTCTCCTGTTGATTTGGGTTAGCAATTCCCCAACTTTTTTTATTTTACTGTCTTCAAATAACTCTGTCATAGACCCGTTTTCAAGTGTTTCTTTGTATTTGCCACGGATGTCTAAAAAACTTGGGCACTTATAGATGAAGTGTTCCTCTGTCTCTACTGCCCCTGTGCTGCATAAAGTACATATCCTTTCTTCCCATTGTTCTTTGGGTGTTGTCCATCTCCTTGTTTCACATCTAAGCCTATGAGAGCTAGTCCTTATCTGAGCAATGAGGATTTTTTCCTTCCACTTGATTTCAGCGCCTATATATGCTTTTTCCTTGTGATCATATGTTGGGTTAAACTTTGCAATATAATATTGTCTTTTCCTGCTTGCATTTTTCCACATTCCACTTCTAAACTTTTCATTCACATAGCTTTTGATGTCTTTGTTGAAATTTGGGCATTCATTTATGTTGATTTCCCAACGTTTCATCCATTTCGATTTTGTTTCATCCATGTGTTCTTCCGCCTATGCAACTCTTCGTCCTTAGCTGCCCTTGGCCATATGTCGTTTTTCATGTTTTCTTTTTTTTTCAAGTAACATAACAACTTGGTCATAGCAATTGCTTTTAAAAGAAACATTCCAATTTCAACTAGAATAATTTCATAAGGGATTGTGGCCTTAATTTTGAAAAAAATTGTGATTAGATATTTTTGAATCCTTTCTATTTGCCTCCATTTTGAAAGGCGTTAAGGCTTCAAATTTACGTATAAGTCTGTATGGTGGTTTCTTTTTAGGCCAATGTGAATTATTAACATCTAAACATAGGAACGAGGGATCGGGAGGTTTCCGCCGGAAAAAACCGAGCCTTAGACCGTCGGGTCAGCTTCCTTATCAATTTTAGATTTTTTTGTTTTATTAAATTAACGCGAACCGACGACGGAGAGGGGCGTTTTCTGTACTTGTAGATTGTTCCAGCTTCTACAATGCCAAAGGCCCTAACTAACCGCAGCATCCCCATCCAGCTGTGTTGACACGTGGACTTTACTTCATTTGAAGGTGTTTTTTAAATTTCAACCATTTAAGGGGTTATTAGTCTATACAATGAGTTAAAATTTAACTGTATATTTTATGATTGAAATTCCGTTTATACAATGAGCTAAAATCTAATGTCATATTTTATGATTAAAATTCCGGTTTACGTTAATACCTATCTATCTATATTTTAAGGCTGAGAATGCCTAAACAAGCCACTCTTATTCCCAACGATTTTTAATAATTTGGATTCCCAAATATATATATTACATCATTAAAAAACTATTGATAGAGTACGGCAGACCAAAGCTTATCTCCGGGCCGCACGTAACCGCATTTGTGAAAGTAGCACTGTGTCTAAGAGTTTTCCAATGTATAAAACTGCTGCAAAGTCAACAGTTGATAAAAGCTTGCTTTGGCAGCAAGAAATAAGATATTTGAATTAGCCGTTAAAAAGATGTTGATAAAGATCCGTTGAATACATGCTCCATCAATTTTGTTCCTTTACATTTCTTCAATCAATTGCTGTTAGTTCCTCGATTGAAACAAGAATGCCTCAAGTGTATCCTCGGCCGTCCTCGCTCCGTGTGTTGATCCATCCTGATTTTTGTTCCGATTCCATTACCAACTTCACAGTGTGGAAGAAATCCCTCGTGTTCAACAGCAAAGGCTTCACCGTCTTCGACGCGTCTGGAAATCTGGTTTTCAGGGTCGATAATTACAAATCTAATAGCTCATGGATCACGCAGGAAACGGCGTCGTAAGGTATGGGTAACACTGTTGTTTTTAATGCCATTTTCCATTTCTGAAAATCATCTGAGAAGCCTAACTTTACCCTTACAAAGTCCTCTGCCCCATTCCCTACCTTTACCCTTACAAAGTCCTCTGCCCCATTCTGAGAATGTAATTTATTTGCTGTTATTGTTATTGTGTGACGCTACTTTAGGGTTCAATGATGTTGAAATCCACGGCGCTTCCATCAAGAAATGCAGTGATCCCGGGGTTCGACCAAGGCAAGGGGCGCTGGATCCAGGCAGGCCGCCGGCAACAGTTTTTTCTTTGAAAATCGAATTTCACCAGGTAAGTTCGATACTATGATTTTTTTTGTGATCACATTAAAACATCTCTGTTATTGGAGTTGGCTGCCAAGGAGAGGAGAGTTCACGTGATATACAGGTCAGGTTCTTAATGTTTTATTTGTTGAGATCCAATGGTATTACGTTTATAATAGAATGCTGGTTGTTTTAAGGGTTTATTGAAAGCTTTCTAAGTTTCCTGAATTGAATTGAAACATGTAATTCTAGCGTTTTAGCATTTACATTTTGGCTGCGAATGAATGTTTATTGGAATTGATTGTTTATGGGCGAAAGAAGAAAATAATGTGTTTGTGTCATGCATTGAATGTCTGCAATCTAGCTTAGTATGCATACAAGTAGTAATTAAACCGCTCTGGCTCCCCGAGAATAAGCCTAAGGCTTGATTACCTCTGTTACATGTTTATAAATAATATTGAACTCTTTATTTTTTATCATATTTTTTTTTCTTTCGAATATTTTATTTTATTCCATAAAAAAATTAAATGTAGCGAGACATAAAAAAGTTAGATTTTTATTTAGAAATTAAATGTGTCATATAAAATAAACTCAAAACATGCTATAGAAATAAATTAAAACACCTCTTGAACATTAAAACATTATTGCCATCAGGGGCGCATCAAGACAAGGACCATAAAATATCAAATGAGAGCACCAAATCTTGAAGGTGTCAAGGAAGATGTGACGTGTCATTTGTATCTGTGTGAAAATGCTAAAGGATTTGGCATTAACTCATATGTGGTTAGAGATTAACTTAATTAAACACAGTAATGTTTGTTCTAGGATGGTAGGAGCACCTAAGGTGGGATGAGAACCCTCAATCCAAGGCAATTAGTATCGCCACGTAAGTGGCTATGTAATGAAGACAAAACAATGGTCCAAGCTTCCAACGATTCCAAACTTGTAAGCTTTGCTTATCTCGAAGGCTAGATGGCTAGATGTCATGAAGGGAAGTTAGCTGGATTCACGTCATTTGCTTCTGTGTGAAAATGCCAATAACTCATATGTGGTTAGAGATTAACTTCATTAAACACAGTAATGTTTGTTCTAGCAAGCAAGGAGCACCTAAGGTGGGATGAGAACCATCAATCCAAGACAATTAGTATCGTGACGTAAGTGGCTATGTAATGGAGACAAAACAATGGTCCAAGATTCCAACGATTCCAAACTTGTAAGCTTTGCTTATCTCGAAAGGCTAGATGGCTAGATGTCATGAAGGGAAGTTAGCTGGATTAATTAAATTTCCCTTTCTCCCATGTTACAAACTACCAGTTGGAACGCTGATTTCATTTCATGTCCTGCCCATGTTGAAACAAACTATGTCTAGATATAGCTAATTTCAAAAATATAATATTTGTTAGTATGTTCTCTTAACGTATATGAGATGGGTATTTCCCTCTCTTCATTAAATGTAAGAAATAGGATATGTTGTTAACTTACGGAAACCATTGATGTCCAACTGCCCCGAGTAGGCATTATTGCATTTCTTGGTTGAAGCGCGCGAAGATTCCATTTTATGAAAGATATGGGTCCGTGGATTGGTAAGTTGAACCAGGTTCCAATTTTACAGTCGTGTCTAGACAGTAGCTCGATCCGACTCCTCTGCTTGTTGCACTTGATTGAAGGCGATCTGTTTTCTGCTTGTCCGACGGTTCCCTTCATGCCACGTGTTGAACCAGACTGACGAAGACAGTGTGAACCCTGTGCGTCCGGCGATCCCCATCTCACGCCGGGTTACCATTAACGAGACGATAGGTGTGTTGGAAGCCTTCGTTGAACCCTGACAGTTGTGCTCGCAGTTACTAAAAAATTGTGATTGTAACCAATGTAACCCAAAAAAAAAAAAAATTTGGGCAAAGACTCTTCATTGTTTAGATTTGGGCAAGAATATATTCTATTTTATAAAAGACTTTAAATGTAAAAGACATTGGTACGACAATTTCTTTAATTTGACAATTTTTTATTTATAATATTTTTTTATTTTTATTTTTATAATTATAATAATTATAATATATATTTTAATTTTTAATCCTATAAAAAAATATTTTATTTTTTTTAGGATTTTCGAGGTTTAACGAGAGTCTGGGAGAAGTATTTGGGCTAATATATGCCCTAAAACTCATTGTGAGGAGTACCCCAGAAATTTTTTTATTTTTATTTATTTTTAATAATATTATTTAATTATTTACAATGATAATTTCATAGTCTTTAATATTGTCAATTTATTATATTACTAATAATTTTTTAAAATTTGTTATGTAAGATTGATATGGCCCCAGTTGTAGTATCTTATGACCACAGTGATAGTACAACAACTTGGCTATTATACATTAGAACCTCCATCCTCACATCCTATTCATTTGTAATGATGTCATATGTAGATGTTAATAGTTAGTATTAATCAGGGTAGGATTATATAATGTACTACCTTCTGAAGTGAGAGGCATCTTGAATCTTAAATTAGAGTTTTGCTCTTAAAAGAGGAAGCCTCTTGAAGTGGCCTGCGATATAGTAAGTTCTTTTATGATTTAATAAAAAATGTGTTTTCTCTATTACTTGCATATTGTCCTGTCTATTGCTTGCATGTTCTAGTACTATTGTCTAACTACATTCAAGATCTTAACATCTTGTATTAGAGCTCCTTCTAGGTCCATATTCGTTATTGTATGTGCCACTTTATAACATTATTAAATATATGTATGCACATTTCGTCAAACACTTTGCATGCAACTATAAAATAACACAGATTGATAATACTAGTTTACTAAATGCAGACATATCAATTTGCCTGCCTAGAGTCCCATCTACTGCCCCTGTTGCTCCAATTGCTTTTGACACTTCTCTCTTATCGACTCCTTGGCATGGCAATTGTTCCTCCGCACCATCAGAATCCGCACTCTCCTCAGCCAGTGCATCAATGTCTCCTTTGTCTTCTTCAAACGACTCCAATGATAGGACTTTCGTTGTTGTTCTCTTCTTCATTGTTGCCTTCCTCCCATTTTTGCTTTTTTTGTTGGTCCAATCTTTGTCTGTGGGTCTACATGTACCTAAGAGAAAATAGTGGGCGATCCTTCTGGTATCATCTGAGGAAGATTCAATCCAGGAAACTAAATCTTTTCATATGTTGTGGCATCTAGAAATAACGCAATGGCGTGAAACACCATTGAAAAATTTGTTGTGTACCACAACAAAAAATTTTGTATGCAATATGATAGAAAAGTTGCCCAACCATATTTTTCTTCGGCCATAACTCTTTTCGAGGCTCTTTGTTCATCGAATAACTTGGACATGATTACATTCATCGTGCACATTGGAGTACGGTGGTGAGTTTCCCAATGATGGAGGAACAAATTAAGAGGCCAAAGGAGACTACAATCAATGCAATTCTGCAATACATCATGCACTTGTACGACACCAACTCTCCTACACCCTTACGAAAAACAATAATTGCTCACTTGAATGTAAGTACTTGTATGACAAGTACGATAGGTTGGACTCCACTTGAACGACAAGTGTACAACTAGCTATACACTTGTATGATGTTCTCTCACTAGAATGGCACACAAAAATCCACTAGAATGACACAACCAAAAACTCCATTTGTATGGTGGCGTTCGTATGACGTCCTTGACTACAACTCTCTCGTATTGCGATCTAACTGCAACACTTCCACATGTGCACACAAAACTCAATGCACACACAATATACCAACTAACAACATCAATATCATGCACAAACCATACACATCATAGGAATAAGGGATGAATTATCATTGTATTACTTTTTTGTACAACATGTACATCACATAGTATCTCTAACAACAATACAATACACAAACTAGATGTTCTATGTACATACTCTCTCATCTCCTGGCACACAGTCTATGGCATGATCTCCTTAATGACACAAGATAACCAAACAATTGAATGGGGGTCCTATTTATTGTTGGGCCTTAGCTGTTGCCAACAATGGTCTTCTAGGACACCTCACCATAATTGTTTCCCCCTTCGCATGTATGTGACACACCTTAATCAGACATTATATTATATTGCAACATATCAATGATAATGTCACCACTCTTTGACGTCTCTTACAAAATTGCATTACATTCGGATTTCATTTTATTACATGTGCATTCACTTTTCCATTCCCATTTACATTTGACTCTTATTACTAATATATATGCTAAGTTTTTGACTTGTCAAAATTTGCTTCTACATCCACCCCCCCTTTAGCTTGGTCGATGTCCTTATCAATGATTGCCTTTGCTTTTGGGGACTTGGGTTATGCCGAGGAGTCAAAATAGTAATACCTCCAACCTCATGGAATTATAGTTTGAAAGCCTCATTTTCTCCCTTCAATCGTTTGGCATAGGCTTGGTATTGAGCCCACTTCATGTCGTATTGACTTGCCTTCTGCTCAATATTTGCCAACCTAGCCTTCAACTCAACTTTCTTCTGGGATTCCATAGCCAACTGCTTGTCCTTTTCTGATATCAGCTGATCACAATGTTGGTCCTCCTTATTCTTCATCTCTAATAGCTACTCTCTGATTGAGCATTCTAACTTCAGCTGCCCGATCAACTGGTCCTACTCCTGCACCTTAGTCTTCTCATCAACCTTGCCAACTTTGCTTTGGCATCTTCCTACACGTATCGATGTCGTCCTTCAAATTCTTGTAGTTGGTTAGAAAATTCTTCACTTGCTTTATGGATTTTCTCCACTCTTGTGGCTAACTATTGAATCAAGTATGCCAAAAAGTTTATTTTAGTATACATCTTCACCAACTCAGATGCAAGTTTAACATACTTGACACCTGCTTCATCTTTTGGGCAAGTTCTCATGTGTCCTTCATTAATGTAAAATTGTGTTGGTTGCGTATTGGGTTCCTTCTGGCATATTCTACACACCAATCATGATTCTAATGCTACCAGTCTCTAACTCCCATAGATGCGTTTGACTTATGTCAACATGTTTCTTCATCCACTCCTCATCTTGAACCCATTGTATCAACTTGCTTAATGTGTTTTCTATCATTAGCTATCATTTTCTCCATTTTCCCACACATCTGAATTGGAACTCCAATATCGCTCTATCCAAGGCTTTAGACATCTTGAAACATACATCAACCTGCTCATTAATACAATCCTCTAGAGTTGGTGGTTTCCTGAAATTTGACACTTCTATTAAGAAATGCTCACTCGCATCCAACTCCATGTCTATATCATCTCCTTTGATAGTTTCCTCCACATCCTCTCCACCTTGTCCTGATAGGTTGATCGGTCTTATTGTTGCCTTGCCTTGTTGCATTGGTTGTTTTGCATTAGTTGCCATTGTTTCCTGCTCTCTTTGGCTCTTGCTCCAACAATCGACTATTATCTCCTCTACACATCGCTCTAATCTCTGATGCAGTCTGATTTCCCTTTTCTCTTCTCTTTTGGCACAACTGGTGTTCGTACTGTCTCAAGTATTGTAGATGGGATTTCAATTTGCACCTCTTCATCTAGTGGAGGTGAACCACATGGATCCATCTGTTATGCAAACAACAATGGACTGTTATCCAAACTATTAGGCATATGGACATTCTCCACCCTGATACTCCTTGCACCTTTCTCTCGTGCGATTAGGCATATGGAAATTCTCCACCCTGATATTCCTTACACCTTCCTCTCGTGCGATGTCCACTATAGTCTATTCCTTTGCATCCACATCCACCACAATAGGTATATGTGCTTGCTGCGCAACTCTCTCCTTCCACTCTTGCGCTCTTATATCCGTCCGTTGCTCCATCTATGCAACATCTCTTGGCTCTTGTACCCCTTGCACAACCTCTTCTTGAGTCATCCTCTTCTCTTTAGCATGTTCCTGCACAACTTGACTCTCCCGAGATGCAAGAATTTTCCTTTCCACTAGTGTGTATGGCATTCCATGCTCCCTGCTTCTAGCTTCCTCCATTTGTCTCTTTTTACCACTTTCTTTTGGTGTGGTTTGCTATGATGTTTTTGCTTGTGACCTCTACTGATGGTGAGGTTGAGCTTCCATCTACTGCTGCTCTAACCTCCTCGGCCTCTTTTCTATTTGCATCAACTTTTCCTTTGCGATTGGTCCTCAACTTCCTATGAATCTACATTTTCCTCTTTCAAAAGCTCTCAATCCTTCCTCTTCCTCAACTTACCCTTCTTTTTCTTGATGGGGGTAGTTGGCTTGGTCAATGGCACTAAATGGACCCATCGCCATATGGTTGGCTGATGCTCCAAAATCACCCTTGGCAGATTCAACCTAGGAAATTGCATCTTATCCTATGTCATGGAGTTCATCATGAGAGAAATGGTATGGAAAGCCATTGAAAAATTCCTAGTATACTGCATCAGAAAGTTCCTAATGTGGTATGCCAAATATGTCACCCAATCATACACAACTCTAGCCATTATCCCTTCCATGTATAGGATAAGCCAAACAGGCATCTTTTTAGATCTCTGCTTCCCTAAGAGTTTTGACATCACCACATTCATTGCACGTTGTAACTTTGGTGGCTTGAGCTACTGCATATTTAGCCCGTGATTCCCACGCTTCAACAGTTTAGCCACCTCCTCTGGACTGAGATCAATGACTCGATTTATCATCTCCTGCCATTGGTACAATTCCACTGCTCGCTTTCTCATTGTTGCTCTTGAGCTTGGCAACCCAAATTTCTCCTAAAGTTGCCTAGTGAGAAGATTATTTGCACTTTCCGATCACCAATCATTACTCGACTCCTATGATGTTGTTGATCATATGTTTGTAGCATTTGCAACAAGTACTCAAAAAAATCCTTGAAGTTCGAAATTTGTAGTAGGTGCACTCTTCCATTCTTGAATGTAGTCTTCAATGGGTGGTCACGATCATTCTTATTCCACCACTGTCAACAAAACTCCCCTGTTGGTTGTTGCCATGTTATCTTGTGCAAATGCATTCTCCCTTTCTTTACCTTTCTCTTGAGGTGCAACTTATTTTTGTCTCTCCCTTTGAGTGATGGATCTCGGCCTTTCACCATGCTACCTACCCATACTTTCCTGTTCAGGTTCCTGGCCGCGCTCTCTCCTTTGCACACACTTGTTCTACAAATCCTTTCCTTGTAGCAACTCCAACCTCTTCATCGCGTGAATGAGATCCCGATTGTAGCTTTGGTTTTGGTCGAGCCTTCCGCTGCTACTCCACTTGGTGTATCCTTTCTGCAATACCTAGTCGCTTTTGCATCCTTTCGATTCTGAGCAACTCCGACTATGACTGCAACTATGTTTGTATGGCACCTATTGTACACTTAGTCCTCTTGTACAATAAATTTTACTTCTGCTTGTACGATGCTGGTGTACAACTTTGCTTGTTTGGCAGTCTTCACTTGTACGACACTATTGGAGGTTGTTGCACTTGTACAATACCCTTTAGGCCCACACTTGTACAACAATGTTTATACGACATAGTTTCGATTGTTCGCTTTCCACTTGTACGAGATGGTTTGTATGGCAGCCTTCTTGCACGGTTCGAAGACAACCTCTGCCCTTGTGCGTTGCTTGCATCACCTTGCCGTCCGTAAAACTGCAACAATTTTCCAACCCTTTTCACCTGCAACTAGAAAAATATTCTTCCCTCTGTTTGTATGCCTCCAATTCTACTTTCTTTTGCTACAATTCCACCTCAAATTCCACCTCGGTGCACATGCATTCAGTCTTCTATTAGCGACTTCTTTCCACTAGGAGTTGTTTGTGCCTTCTGCAACTCACCTTCCTCCACAACTACTTCGTACAATTTACTCCTTTTCAATGTTGTGTCTTCTCTTTTATCTCCTTTCATACGCACTACTTCTTTTGCTCGCTCTCCGTAGGTTCTGAACATTGAATGCTGAAGCTTCTACCCCAATGCAGCTATTTATAATGCTGGTGGAGAAAAAATCCGTTGGAACCGTTAGTTCATCGCCTCACCACCTTTGCATGAACTAAGCGACGTGCTTTTTCGTTTTTTACAATTATTATATTATTATTTTTCTAAGGGATGACATGTCTAATGTTAATTTCATCGTACAATTTATATGGCCACCCCAACTACCACTTCTATTACCATTTTTGGCAACAGATCAGTCTCTTCTTCTTGATAATGTCCTTTCGATTGACTTGTTGTTTGACCTGGATTTGCACGACAATCTTCTCCTTGGGCTGCATTTGTACGGTCCTCTACTGTATCATCACTTCCACCTGTAAAGCCTCCCTCACTTGAACTTGTTTGACCTCTATTTGTATGACGTGCACCATTTGTATAACCTACTTTATTTGTATGACCATCCATTGTACGACTCCCACTTGTATGACAATGTGATGTACAAGTGTTCTCCCTTCATTTGTATGGTCGGCTGCATTACCTCTTCTTTCCATATCTTGCCATGGCTGATTCAACTATTCATCATTTCTCCTTTGTCTTTGTTGTTGTTTTCTTCTTCTTCTCCTTTGCAACGATCCACCAAGCTTAGGCATGTTTCTTTCTTCATTTCTTTCCTCTAGTCGGGCCTCCCTGACTTGGGATTGCCTACCACTTCCTCCAGGTTGTTCGAGGTTTGTCCATAATCTCCTTTGATTCCTTGAACATCTATTTCAAAGGTGTCTTTGGTTTGGACACAAACCAAGCAACGGTCTTGACAGGCCATCGTGATGGTTATGTTGTAACTAGTTGTTTACAATGCCACTAGAGGAAGGTCTTGATGGACCATCTTGCCGATTGCAAAGCCTAGAAGTAGCTAGAGGGAAAATTCTTCCTCTCAAACTACCGAGAGGGAGATCAACCAAACTCCTCCCTTGGCCGGGCAAACTTAGATGACTGAGAAGACTTGACGGCCTTCCCAGACTGTCTAAGTTGCCTATTCCCTCTACTAATACTGGACTGTCTAGTAGTCCTTGTGAACTACTAGGACCCCTTACTTCATCAATCGCATTTATTGGCATGTTATCCAATCTCCTTATCCACCTTCTCTCCTTGGAGTTAGTTTTTTGGTGATTCCCCTCTTCTATCTGGGGAATTGGGGGTCTTAGTGTGCTTCTCCTTACTCATCTTTTAAGTCGCGATCTTAAGCTTGAACTACTTGAAATATTAGAACTTGTGGAAAACATATAATTGGTATCCCTTCGCCAGTTCCTTCCATCTCCCTCCTAAGATGTAGGCCATAATATATTGGTTGCCTCTTCTCTTCTCAATCTTTGTTGCTCAATATTATTCAACACTTCTTGCCTTCTTATCTCTCCTGCCTCCAGACCCTATATCATTCTTACAGTTTGTTGATCAATTTGCTCCCTCATCTGTGCATTAGGTCTTTGGACTCGCTTGCATTCTTCTTGTAATTGTTGTGTGTCCAGGCATATTTGTTGGTGCAGAATACCAACTCGTGCAAGCAAACTCATCCCCTCGTACTCACTGCCTTCGCTTTGAGGTTCATGATTGGGCGGCTCTCTTCTTGCAACCGCCATTATTTGCACATCTTCATCACTAAGTAATCTTGGCTTTCTTTCTTCCCCCGTGTCTGGAAATCATACATGCACTCGTATTCACCTTTGCTTCGTGGGAAGGGGTTCCAACTCTTCTTGTTCAATTATGGGCTTCTCTTCTCCCGCATTCCCAAACAACCAATCTAGCCCTAGATCACTCTCTTCTTCTACACCATCTTCCCTTTTGATCAGGCTTGGTTCTCCCTCTTCCCAAACCACTATTCCTTCAAAAGTGTGTGAAAGTTGATTTGGTAAAAGAAAAAAAAAAAAAAAAAAGGGTGCTGCAATCAACCTTCCAACACTCTTTTTGTCCTCTTTTCCTAGCTCGAGACCAACCATGTTCACTTGTGCTTTCATCTTATATGGCTTCAATCTCTAACCATTAACTGTGTTGAGAATTACTATCTCATCTAGTTTTTGCAAGCTCGCCGCGCCATTGTCCATCATTTTCACTACCTGGAAGGATCCAAGCCATAAAGTCTTCAACTTTCCTAGCTTGATTTTGCGCTTGCCATTATACCTCAATACCAAGTCACTTGGGTTTAATTCCATCTTCCCTAGGTGCTTGTCATGCCACAACTTCCTTCAACGCTAGGCAATCTCCGTTGCCCATTGTGCCATCACCCTTTTCTCATTTAGTTTGATTGGTTCTTTTAGCCTCTTCTCTAGGCTCTCCTGCTCACCTAGACGGTTTTGTACAACCACTCTTAAACTCGGTACTAAGAACTCCACTCGCACTACTACTTCCTGTCCATACATCAATTGGAAAGGCATGTGGTTTATTGTCGGCTTAAATGTAGTTTTGTATGCCCACATAACTACTAGCAAACTCTCCTCCCAGTTAGGACCCTCAACTCCACAAGTCTTGTACATGATGGAAACCAAGATTTTGTTCATTGCTTCAGCCTGCCCATTTGTTCTAGGATAATATGGGCTTGACAACGAGTGCAAAATCTTGAATTTTGTGGTCAACTTCTAAATGATCTCATTGATGAAATGTCCACTTTTGTCACTTGTCAACTGCAAAGGTATCCCAAACCTCGTGATCACTTGTTCATACAAGAAATGAGTTGTACTTTTTATAGAATTATTAGGCAATGCCCTTGCCTTTACCCATTTCATCAAGTATTCAATTGCCACCACAATGTACCAACACTTCCTCTCAAGCTTGTTCGCAAAGGTCCAACAAAGTTAAGACCCCATATTTCAAATAACTCCTATGGCTGCAATGGGTGTAATGGCATAAATTTCATGTGCAATAGTTTCCATGATCGTTGGCATGTATTGTGTACCTTCACAAACACTTTTGCATCGTAATAGAGGGTGGGCCACCAGAGCCATGCCATAAGCACATTCCTTGCCATCACATTTGGTCCCATGTGCCCTTTTCCAATCCCTCATGAGCTTCTCTCAACATTGCATTCACTTCTTCCATTATGCACTTCTCAATATCCCATCAGGCCCCATTTTATACAGCAAGACAACAATCAATTGGAATAGTTATTTGATGATGATTTTTTTCCTCTCCACTGCCATCATCTCCTTTGGCAACTCCCCTATTGACAAGTATTCACCAATCAACTTGTACTTCGACAATAGCGCATTGATTGGAAATAAATGAGCATCAAGAAACTCGTCTGATTCTCCTTCAGTAGGTTCTCCTAAGCAAGTCCTTGATTGTTAAACTGATATTACATGTTTCTTCCTAGGTCTCACCACCACCTAGAATACAAACTCCTGTAACATGATGAGCCACCTACTAACTCTCTTGTGAATAGTCAATTTATTGATCAGATACAACAACGTTTGATGATCTACATAAAAAGCAAAAGGGTTGGCCAACAAATAATGCCTGAACTTCTGGATTGCATAGACCATCCCTAAAGCTTCCCTCTCCATTGTGTTGTAGTTCTATTTTACCCCTGACAACAACCGACTAGAAAAATAAATGGATTGATCCAGCCCGAATTGGCCCTCTTGGGCCAATGCACATCTAATTGCAAAACTGAATGCATCAACATGGACATGAAATTCCTTGTCACAATCTAGAAACACCAAAAAGGGTGTGCAAACCAACTTTGCCTTTAGCTCCTTGAAGACCTTATGATGCTCCTTTGTCTATCGAAAAGGAACATTCTTGTGCATCAAAGCATCTAATGAGTGGGACACTTGGATGAAACTCTTGATAAATCATCGATAATATCCAACTTGTCCTAAAAAGGACTTCAACAAGCTCATGTTGTATGGTTCATCCATACTCAGCACAACGCGAATCTTGTCAAGATCCATCTTCAGCCTCTCACATATTACGTGTCCCAACAACTTACCATACGATACCAACAACTTACACTTCTTGGGGTTCAATGGCAATTGAACATTGACACACTGCCTCATGCACTCTTCTAGCGCCTTCAAATGCTTGTCCTTCTTCCCATGTAATGACCAGTCATCCAAGAAGACTTTAAACTTTTTAGTGGACATTGTTAAAAAATGTACAAAATTATTCTTTGAAACAGGGTTGGTGCATTACACAGACTGAATGACATTCAATTATATGCATAGATGCCATTCTCCACCACAAATGTTATTTTCAACTTATTTTCCTCGGTAATGCTTATCTAATTGTAGCCGAAGAACCCATCCAAAAATGATTAAATTTCATATCCATGTACCTCTTCCAAGATTGAGTTAGTGAATGGAATTGGAAAGAGATCCTTAATTGTTACAACATTAAAACTTCAAAAGTACACACATGCGGATTTGATTTGCTTCTTTCTTCAAGGTAATGACAATTGGCGACACCCACTCGCTCATTGTAACCTTGAAAATTATGGCAACATCCAACATCTTTTGAATTTTTACATTCACCAAGGCTGCATACTTAAGATTCATCCTATATGACCTGCTCCTTATTGGTAGTGCACCTAGAAGCAACTGAATCTAATACACATAGTTTGGGCAGTATCCCTTTCAAATCCTTGTATGTCTATGCAAAGACTTCCTTGTATTGCAAAAAATATTTTGAGAGCTGCTACTTTTAATACTGGGGCCCACTCATCTTTGCAATGCATTATCTTTTCTTCCCCTTCCTACGGGTGAGTTGGCTTTTAATCAATCACCGCATCACCAACAATATACTCTGCGAAGTTCTTCGAGAAAGTCCACTTTTCTTTCTCTTCATATTTTGGTGCAAATATTTCCTTCTTACTACTTTCACCGACCTCATACACACTCTTCTTTTGTTTATCATGGTCTTCATCATTCTCCTCTACCTGAATACAAAGTAAATTTGGTAGAAACACTTCATAATCCTCCATATGCCAATGAAGTCGGTTGCCCGAACGCTCTTCATCCCCCGTACTTCCAACTGCAACACTTCTTCATTCAGTTCATATCCGTTGCCTTCATCTGAAGATGAACCCCTTGACTTGTCGGTTGTCATGAGATCCTTGCTCATGGACTGATTCTTGCTACCCCTTTTTGAATGTTAGTCGGTCCTCCTAATTGTGATTTACCTTGGCCATGTGTAGCCAACCTCTTCCCAACACTGCATCATATGTTGTTTTTTGCATTGTGATCACAACAAAATCCATGATAAAATCTTGGTCAAATATTTTTACTTTTTGAGCCATTAAGACTCCTTTAATTTCAATCCCATACTAGTCTGCACCATACAATTTGAAATTTGGAGACCATAAGAATGGTGCTCCAATCTCTTGTCAAGTCTTCTCATGCAGTACATTGACACTTGACCCCCCGTCGACGGTCACCTGCATCAACTTATCTAGCAAATTCAATATGAATTAATGTTGGCTTTTTACCAACATCAATCATTAATACTGTTGGATCAATAAACTGATCTCTTCTCCTCATAGTTGCTTCTTGCTAGCACTGCGGCTCTACTACTCTCCTTGACCACATCATTTATCCTATTGTTGCATAGAGCTTCGATATGGTGCTAAGTAAGCTTGAGACTTTAACTTCTACCATCATATACAATACTTGCGTTGTTAGCTCCTGTGTGGATGACTTATCTTCTTCTATGGTGACTAGCTTTTCCAAGGGGTTGTTCTTGCCTAGCCTTTTCCATCTTTTCTTCTACAACATTGTGTGCTTCCTACCATATTTCCTTCTCTACGATAAGATTGAGGTATTATTCATCTTTCTTTACTTGACCCCTTTTAACTATGAGCACATTATTCTTCTTTTTGTTGCTAGTCTACTGGAGGCTCTTCTATATAAATAGAATTGATATTCTGCAAGTTACTCGAACTGGCCTTCTTGGGGAAATTTGCCTCCTTGTGATTGCCTAGACAACACCATCAACACATCAATCCATTATTACCATATCTGGCATTATCCCCAACTAACTAATTTTGACAATTTCTTGCGAAGTGCCCCCACTTCTGGCATCTTTGACACTGTATAATAGGCCTTCCGTCTATATCTTATTGCAATCAACTTTGTCCTTCTCTTTGCAGTTGTCTTCCCCCTTGGCGATTATTTTTGTATCTATCACTTGTTGCGGTTTGCCCATTTTTTGACGTACTTGGTTTCTCTTCTTTATCTTCTTTTTGCATGGACAAGGTTTGGTTCTTTGAGCTTCTCAAAATTACAAAAGGCATTCTCTGGACAAGTGATATTTGTATGTCCTTTTTTATTACAATTCGAACACCAAATATCTTGTCTCTCCTTTTCATCCTTTGCATCTTATACCATTTTCTCCAAGTCTTTTCTCATGGCCTGGATTACCACATGTAGACCATCATGGTCACTATCGGAATCTAAGTCCTTATAGTGACTCAAGCTTGCAACCATCTATTTTGCTTCTCTTTCCAAAGTCATTGCTCTATTATATGCCTTCTCATATGTAGTTGGTGGAGCTACCTTCAACTTCTTGTACCTCGGTAGAACTTATCTAGGAACCATCGTCTTTGTAGATCATTTGTTGGTTGTACTTCCATCTTATCGATCAACTCCTTTAATCTTCTATTGTAGGATTTGACATCTTCCCTTTTTTTTGTGGCATAGATTTCTTCGATGATATTGATGTCATCTTGAAGTAGTCAATTCTTTGATAAATTCCTTCGTCATCTCCTCCCATGTATTGAAAGGATTTGTACGTTGTCTTTTCAATTGCTAGTCCATTGTGATCCTTCATAATGTTGTTGGAAATAGTATCAACCAGGATTGCTTGTCGTCCACTCCATTTGCTCACCATATGGTCACACATGTCCCAATATGACATTTTGGGTCTTCTTATCACCCAAAAACATTGGGCACTTTTGCTTGCCCATCGTTTTTGCAATTTGTGCATTGTTTGTTATTGGTGGTTGTCCTTGAGTTTCCTCACATCTTTCTTCTTCACTTAGTGCTTCTTCGCTTTGCACGTTGTCACTTGCAAACAATATTCGACCAACTTCTAGTGCATCCATGCTTTGCGACCTCCTTTGCGAATATACGAATGTTGGTTCTCATCTCCTCGTCCAAGCACTCTTTTGCAGTCACCCTTGTGCCTGACTCCTGTCCTTCGCACCTCTTGGAAAACTCCCCTGCTCTTGTGTTGACGTTAACAATTATTTGTCGTTGTTTCTACATGCACTCTCCATGTTGGCTCTTCCACTTGCGCGAATGTTCTCCATGGTGTCTACTTCGTTTGCTTGTGCATCACCTTGTACGTCCATTGTTAGAAACAATGTTTGTCACCTCTCGTGTGATTCACTCTGATTTCCTTCATCTTGAGGATTCCACACATGTTCAACTACTAGCTCTTCAAGTTTTGTCTCCCAAAAATACAGTACTTTAGATGACCTAGACTTGGTCTTGGACGACCTAGACTTAAGATGACTTTCCTCTTACTGGACAACTTTTTGATGACCTAGCTTTGGACAGTCTGCCCCCAGACGACCTAGCTTTTGCAATCTGCCCTTCACCAGATTGGCTTGTCTCCGGATGACCTTTATTTATCTTTTCATTCGTATGGCCTCTCGCCAGATAATTTGTATGTCTCAACACATCGACTTTTTGCACTTCTAGATGGCCTATTGTATGACTTGTATGGTCGTAACCATAGTTGAGAAAATTGGAATCAGAGCAGAAATGACATAGATAAAGAACCGAAAAATATCGACAAAAAAAGGGAAGAAAATGCAATCTTTCATTGAAAAAAAGTTTTTTCATGCATATCACAATGAATTAACATTATGCAAACAAATATTAATATTGTAAGTGATACAAGCTTAAACCACACATGAAAGTGGCAAGTGATACAAGCTTAAAACTACACATGGAAGTGACAAAACACATCTTAAATAAAGAAATTTTAATGCATCCAAAATTTTAATCACAAAAAAGGTACATATTACAAAATGTGTCATGAGTCATGACAAAATACCTCAAGATTTTTGAATGCCTTTGACCTTTGCCCTATCAAAAGCTCTAGTCTCTCTTTGTCGCTATGTCTGTGCCTCTTCTTATGCCTTGGCTGCTAATACCTGTCACCACCTGTGTCGGGGATTGAGGGGTCAAGAGGCAGTGTCCCGAAACCTCAACGACAAAACCATCAATACCTTCACTATCTAAACTGAATTATTCTTCTTGTTTGCATTTTGGTGCAGAAAGGATGCTACAATTACTAATGTTGGACTTCAACAACTCATAGGCTGAATAAAACACCAAAACTTAACTTAAATGATGATTGCGATTGTTTTAACTTTTTACTATCTCTTAAGACCCATGTGGTCTAATGAACCTACTAAACAAAAAATCACTTGTGCTTTTAAATATTACTCCTATATACAAGCATATTGAGCAATAAGTTTGGATTGATAGTTCAACATCTTTTTATGGAGAATTTCATCAGTTAATAATGTATAGCATTGTTGTTGATGGCTACTAGATTCCTTCAAACTGCAAAAAATCGATTGTTAGGATGCACTAGCATGTTTTGTTTGGTGTGATAGCAGGTAGGCAGACCCCTTTCTCTAGTTTGGAATCGGTAAATATGAGAAAAAAATTATTGTATTTTCTCTACTTGTGCGACCATGACTAATTTTTTGTTGTAAGAATCATGATTTTTTGAAAAATCGTGATTCTCAATTTTTTGGGAAAATTGGTAGAAATCATTGATTTTTTAAAAAAATCAAAATTTCGCTGCGATTTGAATCAAAATTCCTTTTGAATTGTAAAAAATCGAATCAGATCGAGGATTAAATCAGGATTTTCGTAACTATGGTCATAACAATTCTTCTGTGCATCAACTATACAACTTTCACCCCTGTTCCTCTGGTTTCCTTCTCCATTTTGCATAAGGATTTTTGGTTTCTCCTTTCTTTTGCCTCCGGTGATGCCTTGCTGCTGTTGAAAACTTTTCGCTTGCATAGAGTATAGAATTTTGCAAATGGGGAGGCATTTTCAGCAAAACCCTTCTTGGAACGTGCCCTTGTTTGGTTTCTCAAATGCAGCTTCCTCCTTTGTAGTAAAATGATCCTTGGTTCTTCTCTCCACTCCAAAATTCGTTTGAAGCCATGTTGTACACCTTCCAAAACTTAGTACCAAGGACATTGCTCTTATGTTCCTCCTTGCTCCTCTTTGGCTTTGAGCATTTGAATGAGCAAATGCAAGCTCCTAGCGCTTATTTATAAGATGAAAGAGGTAAGGGGGTACTTGGCAAGCATGCAACAACTCCCCCTTAACTACCACTTCATATTCCATAATTTATTTGCATGTAACTATTTTGCATGTTCTTTTTTTCTTTTTTGGTTGCTCTACTTATTACACCTCGCGCATGGCAGGCCTATTGGAAAAATGTGTGACTGTATTTGAACTTTTCTTTGTTTTTGGCTCGGATAGCTTGCTTGGTTGTCTAGATGGCTTTGTTTTTTGTCCATTTGGGGGGCCCAAGGGCCCAAATAGCCTCTTGTGCAAGCTTGGATGACTGGTCTTGCTAGATTACCTACTTGGCCATCCTATCAGCTTAGCACTTCTTTGATCCAGACAACCCAAGTGGCTAGATAACCCAACTCTCTGTCTCGACTGCCTTCTCCAACTTCTGCCTTGCCGTGATGGCCTCTTGGGATCAACTTCATTTCCTTCAACAACTCTGTCCTCTGGCAGCTCGTCATCCACTTCCTTGGATGACTTTCCTCCAAGTGCTCCTGCTTGCTAAACGATCCTCACCTTTTGGCTAGTCAGGTTGATACCTGTGATGGTCCAAGGGTAGTCTGCACTCCGTGTAGTCTCCTCGGATCTCCTTTGAAAAACCTAGATGGCCCTGCCTTGGTCCTAATGGCCCAAGGGCCATCTGAGGACTTGTTGTCCCTATTGGATGACTAGGGGGTGGTCCAGATAGCCCACCTTGTTGGCTAGATGGCCTATGGGCCATTTGGGGCAAATTGCTCCCCTTAGAAAAATGGAAAGAGGCCCACACTACCTCCCCCCTTGGCCATACTACCCTAGATGGCCTAGGGGTCTTGATGACCCACTCAAACTGTCTTAGTAGTCTCTTTTGTATGCTCACCTTGAGTCGTAAGGTGGCCCTCATGGACCACTCAGAATTCCCAAGGAACAGTTCAAATTGTTTGGTAGATGCCTATAACTGATACTTAGTCTTCTGTTCATCTGCCCCCTATTGCTACTTCTGTTTCCTCAAAAGTGTTTTGAGCTTCGAGGTACTTCCTACAAAACAACATTCGACAATGGATTAACATTACTTGTCGGTGGTCAACTTGTTGCCTCCTTGGTGTTCCTCGTTTACCTCTTTTGAATTTTGAGCTTGAATTGGCACTACTCGAGACTTTCTCCTCATTGCTTGAACTCGTTAGGGATACACTATTGGACTCGTTTCCAAGTTGTCGACACTTGTCTCTTCTCTTGGCAATATGTGCCAAGGTACTTCTTGAATATCTTGCCATTCAACTTTTGACACTATCTTGGCAGGGTTTTGTTGTCTAGACTATAGTAGTTTTCTTCCAAAAACTCAACTCTATCGCACAGTCATTAGTAGTTCCCAGCACTTGCTTATCTATTCTCCTAAAGTCTCTTCTAGACTTATCTCCTCATTGGAAAAACTTCTACCAATTGCTTGAATATCTGGTTGTAGCCTCAAGAACTCTTGTGCATGCTATCTTTGCAATTCAACTATTCGAATGTTCAACTGCTCACTCATTTCATGCAATTGCTATGTTTCAACATACATTCTTTGTTGTGCATGTCTAAAGGCTGCTAACAAGCTCATTCTCTCGGACTTACTTCCGTCACTCCGACTCATATTTTGGCAATGCCTCCTATCTAACATGCATCGACACCATTCATTGCATGAGCATCATGTGAACTCAATCTTTGTTCTTCCTCGATATTCAGAAAACTGACATGCACATGCACCCTCCTTTGTTTAGTGGGTCTAGTTTCCAATTCTTCTTACTCCATTGTCATTTGCATGTTTATCTCTTGTTTGCTTGTGGTTTCTTCATACAACTATGCTAGTTGCTCTGCAAGTTCATTTTCATATAAGTCACTTGTATCTTCAACACCATCATCTTTTGTATGGCTTGATTCTCCAACTTCCCATATTGAGACCCCTTGAAAGGATCCCAAAGATTGACTTGGTGCAATTGTCAGTCTACCCCTACTTGTGCATTCATTACCTGGCTCAAAGTTTATAAAGATTACCTGCACCCTTGTATGGTTTCAACTTTGAATCGTTAATTGTCTCGGGACATTGTGTTCCATCCACTCTCTTCAATCTTACTTGCCATTACCCATCACTTCATCTACTTGGAAGGGTCCAAGCCACAAGGTCTTCAACTTCCTTGGCTTGATCTCATGTATGCCATTAAATTTTAGCACCAATTCACCTGCCTTGAGCTTTATCTTCCTCAGGTGCTTGTTATGCCACAACTTACGATGATGTTGGGCAACCTTTGTGTTCCACTGTGCCATCACCCTCTTCATGTCTAGTTTGATAAGTGTCGTTAGCCTCTCCTCCAGGCTCTCTTGGTCACCAAGATAGTTTTGCACTACCACCCTCAAACTTGGGACTAGAAACTACACGGGCACTATTGCCTCTTGTCCATACATCAATTGGAATGTTGTATGATTGGTCATTGGTTTGTATGTTGTCTTGTATGCCCACAAGATTGTTGGCAATTTCTCCTCCCAATTAGCATCTTCAATTCCACACATCTTATACATTATGGATTCTAAAACCTTGTTGCTTCTACCTCTCCATTAGCCTTGGGGTAGTACGGACTCAACAATAAATGCAAGATTTTAAACTCTGTCATTATGTTCTGAATAATCTCATTGACAAAGTGTCTTCTGCGATCACTTGTCAACTAAAGAGGCACTTCGAATCTCATAATGATTTGTTCGTACAATAATCATGTAGTGCTCTTTGCAAAATATTAGGCAACTCTCTTGCCTCCACCCACTTTGTCAAATATTCTATTGCTGCCACAATGTACATGCATCTCCTATGATTGGTTTTCAACGGATCAACAAAATCAATACCCCATCTCTCGAACAACTCTTGCGGTTGAGATGGATGTAATGGCATGAAGTCCTGCAACAGCTTCCCCACTCTTTGGCATGTATAACATGCAGTCACAATCTCCGCATCATGATAGAGGGTGGGCCACCACAGCCTTGCCAGAAGCACCTTCCTCGTGATCGCATCTAGCCCCATATGCCATCCTGCCAATCCCTCGTGAGCCTTCTTTAATGTTGTATTCACTTCCTTGTCCATCACACATCTTTGTAGAATCCCGTTATGTTCAATTTTGTATAACAAACCAACAATCAATTGGAATGGTGCTGATTTAATTATGATTTTCTTCTTTGCCGTTGTCATCAACTCCTTTGGCATCTCACTCGTTGACAAGTATTCTCCCACGTACTTGTACCACGATAGTATTGTAGCGATTGAAATCAAATGAGTATCCAAAAATTCATTCGACACTACTCTTGTAGGTTATTGTGAGTGAATCCTTGACAATTGATTTGTTATCATGTGTTTCTTCCCAGCTGTCACCACTTGAAACATGAACTCTTGTAATATCACGAACCACTTGCTCACTCGTTTGTGTATGGTTGACTTGTTGAATAGGTACAACAATGTGTGGTGATCTACGTAGAAGGGAAAAGGATTGGCAAGCAAGTAATGTTTGAATTTTTGTACTACATATACCATCCCTAATGCTTCCCTCTAATTTGTGCTATAATTTGTCTTTGCTCATAACAACCATCAACTAGAAAAAAATATGGGCTGATCTGATGCATATCGCCCCTCCTGGGCAAGTCCACACTCAATTGCAAAATTGGGTGCATTGACATGGACATGGAACTCCTTATCCCAATTCGGGAACACCAGAATGGATGTGCAAACCAATTTCGCCTTCAACTCCTCAAAGGCCTTTTGATGCTCTTTCGTCCACCTAAAAGGAACACCTTTGCACATCAATGCATCAAGAGGGTGTGATACTTGTGCAAAATTTTATATGAAGTGCTAATAGTACCTGACATGCCCCAAAATTGACTTTAATGAGCTCACATCACGAAGCGAATCTTATCAAGATCAGTCTTCAACCCCTCTTTACACACCATGTGCCCTAGTAACTTCTTGTATGGTGCTAGCAACTTGCATTTCTTTGGGTTTAAGGATAGTCAAGCATTCATGCACAATTGCGTGCATTCCTCCAACACCTTCAACTGCTTGTCCTTTCTCTTGTACAACAACCAATCATCCAAGAATACTTTGAATTTATCCATCGATATCTGCTAAAAAATGTACAATTGATTATTTGAAATGTTGCTGGTGCATTGCACAAATTGAAGGGCATTTGGTTATATGCATAAATACTAGTCTCTACAACAAACATGGTCTTCAATCAGTACTCGACAATACTTATTTGGTTATAACCCGAGAATCCATCCAAAAATGACTAGATCTTATGGCCTACTACCTCCTCTAGGGTCGAATCAGTAAAAGGTATTGGAAAGGGATCCTTGATGGTCACCGCATTCAGACTTTGAAAATCCACACAAATGAGAATTTGGTTACTTTCCTTCTTCAAGCTGATGAAGATGGGTGAAACCCATTCACTCATTGTGACGTTGAAGATTATTCCAGCATCCAACATCTTCTCTATTTCTATGTTGACCAAGGCTGCATACTTTGGATTCATTCTGTACAACCTTCTTCTTATAGGTTGTGCACCTGGAATCACCAAAATTCATTGCATGCACAACCAGGGTGGAATCCAATGTAAATATTTATACGTCCATGTAAAATCTATTTGTATTGCATGAAAACTTTAAAAGTTGTTGCTTTTAAAATTGGGTCCTAGTTGTCCTCGTAGTGGATTATCTTCTCTTTTCTTCTTCGTCGAGGTTCACCTGCATCATCTTCAGTTCTTTGTACTTTATGGTGTCATGTAGCTTTATCACTTTTGCCATGTCAAAGGGATGTGATGTCATCATCATCAATCTATGGAAAGGTCATTTTTTCCTCTTCGACTTTTATGGTTGGCTTGGCGCTTTGATTGCATTCTTCGGTCTTAAACTCACTTCGAGGCCCTTTATGATAGACATCTTCCTTTGCATTTAAGCACATGCAACTAGGCTAGAAAATTTCATTGTCTACCATTTGCCAATGTAGAAGTCCGCTATGCAAGTGCCCCTCATCCTCTGTGCACTCCTCCAACTCCAACACTCCTTTATTTGGTTCTCGTCTATCCGCCTGATCTTCTTCCTTTGACAATGAGTTGTTGGATTCATCGTATGTTGCCAAGTCTTCATTGATAGATTGATTCTTCAAGTTTATTACATAATTGTGTTGGCCTTTCTTAAAAGTCAAGTGATCCTTCTCCTAGTAGTGGTTTACATTTGCCATGTGTAGCCACCCACGTCCCAATAGTGCATCGTAGGATGGTTTTTGCATCACAATTACCACAAAGTCTAGAATGAACAATTGATCAACAATCTTTACCTTCTACGTAGTCAAAACTCCTTTCGTCTCATTGTCATACTAGTCTATGCCATACAGTTGAAAATTGGGAGACCACAAAAATGGTTCCCCCAAGTCCTTTCACGTCTTCTCGGGCAATGCGTTCACACTCGAACCCTTGTCAACAATCACCTATGTCAGTTTATGATACAATAACTTGATATGGATCAGTGCTTGTTTCTTCTTGCCATTGATCATCAATGCTATCGGGTTAATGTATCAATCTTCCACTACTTTTTGTGTCTCTAGATGGCACTGCAGGTCTACTCTCCTCGTTTGCACTATTTCTCCAGCTATCACAAAAACAATGGTACCACACATAATAAACTAGACATCTTCATGACAACATTTGTATCCAGTACTTGCGTTGCCAATTGCTTTGTTGATGTCTCTTCACCTTCAATGATGACGAGTTTTTTTAACCTCTATTGATTGGTCTTTCGCATTTCTTTCTCTATTTGTACATGTGCTTTCTTCCATTTTTCCTTCTCCTTGGTAGGTTTCGTGTAATATTCATCTTTCGTGCTTGTGCCTATGTCACCACTAGCATGCGTTTGTCCTTATTTGCTTGTTGTTGGTCTATTTGAGGCTCCTTTATCAATGAACTTGACATTTTGCAAGTTACTCGTGCTTGCCTTCTTTGGACAGTTTGCCTCCTTATGGTTGCCAGGTCCACACCATCTACACATCATCGCGGTATTGCTCCTAGCTCCTCATGTTAGGGCATTTGTACAATTTCGTATGAGGTGTCCCCACTTGTGACATTTGCATTGTATGATTGGCTTTTCATCTGAATCATATTTCAATCGTCCTTCACCTCCACCTCCTACAGTTTGATTCCCTGATTGTGGTTGTCTTCTTTCTTGGTGATTAATCCGGTATCCGCCACTTGTCTCTCCATGTCCTCTCTTCAAAGTGCTAGGATTATCCTCTTTCTCCTCCTCCTGCACCATCATTGTCTAGTGCCAAGCACTTCTTAGATTGAATGCACAGTATACAATAACATGACCTGCAATTTCACAGATATTTTCAATATGCTTTATTTGGGAAATTTGCCTAGTGTATCCTAATTTGCAATTAGAACACCAAATGACTTTTTCTTTCTTCTTTTCAACCTTCATGTCATTTATCATTCTTTCTAGGTCTTTTCGCATGGCCTGGATTGATTATCAAAACCATTGTCGTGCTCATGGCTCATACTTCCTCTGGCTGCTGCTATCTTCATCTCGCTTTCCAGGTTTAATGCACAGTCAAATGCTTCCTGAAGTGGTTGGTGAAACCACTTTCATATTTGTATATCGTGGCAACACCCTATCTAAGAACCATCACTTTTGTAGCCCCTCAACCCACTTTGCCTCCATCTTCCTAATGAGTTATTTTAGACGATGATTATAAGATTAAATATTTTTGTCCTTTTTTTTCTTTATCGAATATATATCTCCAATAATATCTATATCATCTTGAAGTAATGGAAACTCCATGTTGAATTCGGTTTTTAATTCAGTCCAATCCATGAAGGGTTCTTCTCTCTTTAAATGCCGTTGCTGGGAACAATCTTAGCGATGCATCTTTATCAGTTACTCCATTAGCCTTCTATATCATTTCGCATGTTACAATATGGCATTCGGGATCCTCCTTCTTGTCTCCTATGAATTTCATGCACTTTTGCTTGCCTCTAGCTACAACAATATTCACCATTTATGGTGGTTATTCGTTGTTCTCTTCTCCACTCAATGAACCTTTCATTGATGTTTGATCGTTTGCAAACAATATTTGGTTGCTTCTTGGTGTGCTTATACTCCACGATCTCCTTCACAAATATACAAGTGTCAGCTCTGGTCTTTCAAGCACACTTGCCCGCGGTTTCCCTTGTGCTTGACTCCCATCCTATGCAACTTTAGGCACTTTCTCCTACACTTGTGCTGAAGTCACCAGTTGCTTTGCCTTGTCTTGCACACGATCCACGTTGACACTTCCATCACCACTTGCGTTAATGTTCTTCTTGGCCCGATCTTTGTTTGCACATTGTGTCTCCACTTGCACGTCATCCTCTATTGTCAAAAACAATGGTTGCCACTTTCTCCACCTTCTTCATCTAAACTTCCCTCCTCCTGAGGGTTCCACATGCGCTCCACTTCTAGTGTGCATATCTCCTTGCAAGCAATCTTCGTCAATACTCCACTGTCAACATGCGTCATGTAGCTCCTCGCTACCAACATGCACCACACATCCAGGATCTCCTTACTCTTGCTATTGTACGATCCTCAAGCTTCTTCTCATCGGGGGATCACTTGTCCTTGTCCATGTCTCCCATGTCCTTGCATCAACTTATCTGTCACCAACCTCTCCTGTCTTCAATGTCCACATGGTCATTGGTTCAAACTTTAGACAACAACAATGCTAGATGTAGCACAACAGTGGTATTTCACAATTGAAGGAATAGAGAAAGGATGATGGGAGAAATCAGCAACATAGAACATCAACATGCAGTTAGGAAAATAGAATAACAGTCTTGTATTTTCCTCCAGACGACATGCACAACACAGTCATATCATGCCTGATGACCCTACACACAAAGAGGTTAGATGGCCTTGTTAAGAGTTTAGACAGCCTTACTTAGCATCAAATGACCTGGTTCAGTAGTTTAGATGACCTAGTGTCACAATCAAACGATCCAGTCTAGAGTCAAATAGCCTTGTCTCTTCATCTACAACAAACATGCAAAGTGGAAATAGTCCAAATGGTCAACTAAAACAATAGCAATCATTCATAGAAACATGCACAATGCTAACATAAGTGTGTACAACAATGGCTGAATGGAAGTATTCTTATTATCTGCAAGAATACATGTCTGGTATATCTTCATGCAATGCATTTATCTCCCGATGTGCACACACAAACATACAACTATACCATCCGTCCCCCAATGAATGAATGAATGAGGTGTCTTATTTATACAACTTGGGAGGTAGTTTCTCACTCAACTTCCTACAACTACCTACTTGACACCTCATCATTTTCTTGAATTTCATTTGTCATGTATTTGACTTCTTTTCCACTCTGTGACTTATTACATGACATTAATTATACGCACTATATTTTTTCAAACATTTCTAGTACATATAACAAAACAACTCTAAATATCAAAACTAATACATAACAAAATTGCATGTGGGCGTACTTGACTTCTGATGCACTACATTAAATCCAAGGTGGTGCTTGAGATGGTGCCACGTCTGAACTAACGCCTACATGTACATTTTTTTGTTTCGACCTTTTGATCAACCTCATGATAATTACAGTTTTGTCATGATAGTTTTGTCACTGTCAAAATAGAGATAGATACAAGATTTATTTTATGGACCCTATTCAAACTAGGGGCATTCGGCTTGGACATAGCTAAGTTTTATGGATTTGTCATTAATAATGTTGCGAGAGTGAATAATGTAATAAGGTATAATGATCAACTGAGCTTTGCAATTGGACTTCTATTTATTACAGAATAATGTTCATTTAGGTTAATCTAGGTTTGTAATATTTAGTCAACTTATTAAATAAGTATGAGATGTCATCAAGAATGTTGTAAGGTTAAAATTGTAATTAGGAAGTGGCTATTGGCCTGCCAGCTGCGTCATGGTTATATACCTGAATTAGAAGTTGTATAAATGACATTCAAACTCAACAAAAGATGCCTCATTGATATCTCCATACCATTGAAATCATAAATCTCATACAAGAAAATTGTTTTTCCAAAAACTACTCATTCTAGCCTTTGATAGCTTCTCTAGCAATGTGATAATTCTTGGCCAATCATTCTCCTCCAAGCATTTTTAAATGTGACAACTAGTCCATTGGCCATAGAGAAATGCTTCACTTTTCTGTTTCCACACCTTTGAATACCAGGATTGTAGGGGTAACCTAAACTCATCTTTCTATTTCTATTCACCAACGAGCCTAGGAAAATTTGGAGAAATAAGGAGTGTTGAATAGAAAACCTTATCTGCTAGCTTGCAGAATTCAATTCTCAAGTTTTCATGTACTTGGCAACTTTCAGTTTGCTTTCATTTTTATTTCTTTCCCAGGGCCTTTGTATCTCTTGTCACGATGTTTTTCCAGATTTTGAAATCTGAAGATAACAGTACCATTCAGAATAAGAGTGGATGATGGAAAATTTTGTATTGCATCTTCCCCAAATCTACTTGTTTAGCCATCCTGAATCTCCCAAGATAACCCTCATTTGAGATGCCTGATTCTTTGATGCAACTGTAGATTGTCTTTCCTTATCCTTGGAAAATGAAATAGAAAAGCATGAGTGGGTTTTTGATTATGTAAGTATTTACCTATAATGATCTGACTAAACATCGTTTCATGGATATTTAAAACAATTGTCATTGTAGTGCAACTGCAAAATCCTGGTTGATTTAAGCCTTTCTGCTTTGGGGTGAGCCACTTTCTTCCAAGCCAATACCAGTTTATAATGTGATCAAAATATTGTGTCACAAAGCTTGGTATTCACAGAAGAAAGCTCATTTTGAAATGTTTTTTAAAACTATTTTAAAACATTCTGCCACAAGATTTGTATTCATTGAAGGAGAGTTCAGGTGCAGTGGTAATGATTGAAGTGCCAACTTAAACGGTCAAGTAGGACTTGTCAATCTAAGCAATAAATTCATTCAAAATTGTAATGTTACCTTAATGTTTCTCTTTATTTCCTTGCAATGCCTGAAGAGATTTCATCATGTCTAACAGGATTTCTAAATACTTGAGTGGCAAATGAGATGTAGTGAAGCCCACTATGTGATTAGGTTCTTGTAGCCTATGCAATAGGAAAGTCTAGGTTAATTATAGAAAGGTTTCCTTTTGATCTGAATCCTTTTTGGACTTAAGCAAGGATTTAAGAATGATAGCCATTTGGGGATTGCTGTGATTAGTATAAATGTATTATCTGCAAATTGCTGATAGATTTGTGGTGAAATAGATGGGACCAACCATAACCAAAATATTATTTTGAAGTTGATATTCATCCAATTTGATTGCTCCCACCATGGGAATGAGTGAATACTGTAAGTGGATCTGCTTGCCTTAATCTACAAGAAAAGTGAAATGGTTCTGTAGGAAAATCATAAACCAGTACAGGAGGATTTGCAAGGGAATTATAGACCCAATGTGTGAATTCGGAAAAAAAAGGTAAATTTTGCTTGACAAAACTCCTATCACATTTGTCAGACAAGTTTGGACATATCCAATTGCATGGGCATATCTGGTCTCTTCAAGATGACCATGGTGTGTATTGTCTTTTGTGCAGCATCTATTCCATTGAGAACCACCTTCCCTCAAACAAATACAACACAAGCCTCTAAAATGATTTGTGACAAAATGGAGTTAAAATGTTTTACTATTATCTTTGCTATGATGCTATAAGTACCAAATAGTATTGTAAAGCGGTATTGAATGACATTGATCTAATTTATTGTCATTACATTGCGCACTCAAAGGGGACAAAAATCATGTCAAATTTATGGTGAAATGCTTGGAGAATATATGGAGAATACACATATGTGCATACACATGTATGTATATATATCATAAAGGCCATTAGATAAAAGGTCATTGACATCAAAATGGCATCCTTCCAAATAGTATAGATACAATATATGTTATAAAAAGATCCTTAATGAAGATTTTCACTTTGCACAATTTTTGTTCTTTGTCTCATCCTCCATGTAAATTTTCCCTTTTTCAGATCTTTGCTTGGTGTGATGTTGATATCACTTTCTAATCAAGGGTCTAGGTGCATAAACTATCAACCATATACCATAATGTTTCACAAGAGAATTGAATCATCAACATATCCTTAATAACAACTTTGTAAATATAAGAGAAGAGATGTCTATGGATGGGCTCTGAATGTGAGAGAATGATGTATGTGTTTAAGGGTTTCCATCCCTTGATTTTGACATGGTTTATAGACTTTCAAGCCTTCTAAGTCCTTCCTTGGACCCTTACAATGATTGCTTTAACCCATGCCATGGTTAAAACAACATATTTGTTTTATATTTTTCATTATTATTATAATAATTAGTTATATGGGATTGAAACAAGCCCCACCTACCATATTATGGCCATGTTACAATGGTATCACAAATTTGTTTTTAACTAAATATTAAGACTATTATTATTTATTTGTATTATAGTTTATATTTATCATTCCTTGATTTCTTGTTTCTTGTTTTTTCTTTTTTATGATTTATTTACCAATCGAAGTACAGTTAAAACCCTTTATATATCTTTTTGGCATGAATGTAGATGTGCTTGCTAACACCAGAATCAAGTTAATGTCTCATATATGCCCAATCGCTTTCACCATGAGTTACTAGGTTGAATTACCTTATTAACTATCTAATCACCTAGTATATAGACCTCAAAATCATGCAACATGACTATCAAGACATTCAAATAGATTCCTTGTCCCATTCATATTATAATATTTGAATATAAGGTTTAAACACACAAGATTATTATATGATGAAGAATTTTTTTAAGCACATGTATCACTAAAGAGCTATAAAGCTTATATACACAATCATATTGGTGATATTATAAGGGCAAGGATCCATAAATCACTTGTGTAATATTTTGATTTTGAAATGGTGAGAATTATGCATGTGTAGAATTCCATAGAAGGTTTAAAATTTTCCATAATAGGTGTTATTGTTTGGAGAGTTGATTTTATATGCTAAATCATGGACAAATCTTTTGTCCTTAAGTAACATTGATATAAGCAACGCATAAATGTCTATGTATAAAACCATGTAATATGTCGAGAGATATATTTGTTTTTGTTATGAAATTTGATACCTATAAAATACATACCATATAGATAACAAATAAATCATCCACAATTTATCAAATCAACACAGGATATGAATATAGAGAATACCTTAATTTAGGGCAAAACATATAAATTGACAGTTCTCCTTGAGGAAGGAATAACTCTACATGATATACCAATATGAGAGAGCCACTCTGTCAGAAAAGACAATTACAAACCAGTTCTTGATGATTGATGAACTCTCACCAAAAAACATGAGGGGAGGGTATTTAACTCTAACCCTAGCTCAGTCATTATTACAATATATCTTAAATACAATAAACTTTGGGTTATGTGTGCCCCATGCCAACTACTCTGTAACACTAATATCCTATACAATATCACATCCCTAAATACCAATCAGTATTTTTTCTGGGGTAATGATCCATATCCACAAGAATGAAGTTATGTGCTCCATGTTTAGGTCTTAACAAAAAGCTTTCATGGATACTTGATTAAGTTGTAGCAAGGTTGAGATTGATAAACTAAAATCTTGACAAATATTAAGAACAAATTATTACATTCTTGGATGCCATAAAATGGAATTTGTGCTGTTTTTCAGGAAGTAGACAGAGGGATCGTCATTTGTGATGCCATTCTGTATTTACTAACTAGCAAAAATTTATTTGTTTGAGTCCTCATATATTGCATGCATGATTTTTGAGTTTTGACAGACACTGGAATATCTATTTGACTCCCTAAAATTTCATTATCTCTTTTATGCTTCCACATATTTGTCCCTTTTACAACACTTTTTTTATGCAGGGAGTTCGAGTATTAAGGGACTTCAATATCAAGGAGGTGGCTGGAGGCTCAAATGTGCCAATTGTTAAAATTATATTGTAAATGTTACTGAAAACCTCCTTGAGGTGCACTTTTTTGGGGATGGGAAGGGAACTTGTTGCATACCACCTGAGCAGACACATGGACCTTTAGTATCAGCAATTAGAGTTGCTCCTGGTAATCAATATGCCTTATGATTATCTGGTTCTCAATATTAGGACATTGGTTATGAAGATGAATACATTTGCTAATTTTGTCTATGTAGAAAATCGAGAATGACTTTAAAAATGATACTGGTGAATAAGGCCCATGCAAAATTCCTTTATCTTTGTTGTTGCAGAATTCAAGTCCACTATTGCAAGTGGAAGTTCCAACAAGCAAAGCAAAGGTAGAAAAGTTGGAATTATTGTTGGAGTAATAGCTGCCCTAGGCATTCTTCTTTGCATTTCCTTAGTGGGTTTAAGAAAGAGAAGGAAGGGAATATTCTCGTCGGCCGATGACAGTGAAGGTGATAATGCATGTTTCTAAGATTTGGACTGAACTCCATCCTTTTGGGAACAGACTCATAATGTTTGCTCACTTGGACCATCTTATTTTTGTAAGTCAAAAAAGTATTGATAAATGAATTTCCTTGAACATGGACCTTACTATTATATTCTGTTTTGTTTTTTCAGACTTGAAGAATATTACTGAAAAACCACATATTTTTAGTTTAACAGAACTGAAAACAGCTACAAAAGACTTTGATATTGAAAATAAGATAAGAGAGGGTGGGTTTGGAGCTTTTTACAAGGTACATTGAAATGGAACCTGATATACTTAAAATATGATTTGCATTTTGAGTGCATGAAATGGATAAATCAAAAAAGAAAATTTTGACATGTTTGTTACATTGGATGATTTTTCAATTTTAGGGTATACTACAAGATGGAAATCATGTAGCAGTAAAGAAGCTGTCATCCAGGTCTAGTCAAGGAAAACGAGAATTCTTAAATGAAGTTGCCAGTTGCCACAATATCTGCTGTGCAACATCGTAATCTTGCCAGACTCTATGGTTGTTGTGTCGAGGAAGAAGAGCGTCTCCTGTTTTATGAATATTTGCCCAATAACAGTTTGGGTCGTGCTTTATTTGGTACAATCTTATATTTCTTTAATGCTAAACTGTCAGGAATCCATTTTTATTCTTATATAGAAATATTTACTTTTATTATTTTTTATTTTAAATTGCAGGCTCTGATAACTCTAGGCTCAACCTTGATTGGCCTACACGGTATAATATTTGCCTTGAAGTTGCAAGCAGACTAGCATATAGTCATGAAGAATCTAGAATCAAAATTATACATCGAAACATAAAACCAAATAATATTCTTCTAGATGAATATCTAAATCCAAAAATAGCTGATATTGGTTTGGCAAGGCTATATGAAGCTGAAAAGACGCACAACAGCACTAGAGTGGCAGGAACAGTGTAATATAAGATACTATATCTTGTTATTTTCTATAGAGATTACTTTTGTTCTTTTATTGTTTGGCAAAATAGTGTGCATATATATAGAGAGAATAATTTAATGTTCTAATAATTTAATGTTCTATATGACAATGGAGAAAGGTTAATCAGAATAAGTCTTTTCCAGTCATAGCAGTTGTAGAACTGGAAATAGCATGATAAAAGCAATATATGTCTAGCACAGCTCATTATAGTCGACAGGATTCAGTCAATTACAAATGCATGTTATTTCTTATTTACACGAGTTACATTTTTTTATTTCAATGTTCTACTGCAAGCACCAAAACACACAAACTAACAGAGCTTTAAATGAGTGTCAACACTTATCTTATGAATGTATAACATAAGTTTAAATATGTGCTGCTTCCAGTGGGTATCTAGCTCCAGAGTATCCTTTGCATGGACATCTCACAGAGAAAGCTGATGTTTTCAGCTTTGGAGTAGTTGCTCTCGAAGTTGTCAGCAGCAGAAGTCATGTAAACAGGAGCTTGCCAGATGAGAGGGTCTATCTTCTTGATTGGGTAACAATGATTTCTTAATTTATAGCATTACTTGTTTGTGTTGTCAAATTAAAATCATCTGACAGAGAACCAAATATGAGCATATATCAATGTAGAAATTGCCATTTAATGTGTTTTCTCAAAACAATGTCGCTTATTGGTGCCCAATGAACTGCAGGTTTGGCAATTGTATGAAGAGAACCGACTTCTAGATTTGGTCAATAATAACATTCTTTCCAGCTACTCTTTGGAAGAAGTGATGAGGGCCATTCATGTAGCACTCTTATGTACACAAGCAACTCCCACACAACGACCTTCCATGTCCCAGGTAGTTGCCATGCTATGAGGTTCTATAGAAATTAATCCACCACGATCTCGGCCTGGATATATCAAAGACTGGCAGCTTTCAGCACAGAATGCGAAGAACTCATTAACCAAGCATAATGAGAATTCATGGACATGAGCCTAACATTGGAGGAATAATCACAATAGTCAACTAACATAAAGAAAAGGGGAGAAGGGCCAAGCTGATTCTTGATGATGATTTTGGAGTAAGTCTGTAAAGTAATATGAGTCTCTTTAATTTTGCCACTTGATAGTTTATCTAGCCTACGTAATGTATTAAGCTGTCCCACTAGAAGCTTCTACAGCATCTCATTATATATGTGTAATATCTAATGTGTCAGGTGTATAGCCTGGATTGATGAGCACCTTGTAATTGATATTTTATTGTTATTGTCGTGCTTGTAACATATATTACATGTTTAATAACATTGTATACAAAACTTAGGGGTTGGTTGATTTGTAATTCCTACACATATGGGACTTGAGTATTGTGATCTCTCTTTGTACACCATCTTCTGTTCCTTTGTTTGGTGTGTAAGTTATCAATCACCACCTCTGCCTCTTAAGTATTAGCAAACTTTCTAATATTTGTTTCTTCATTACACATCAGAGAATTCCGGTTCAGAAATAACTAACTATTATCAATAGATATTTTTTCTTACGTTTAGTAGTCACTTGCCATTTTCTAGAGATGGTATCAAATATTCAATACTAAATTTCATTGTAAGATGAGTGTCAGAAAGTTTGGTTTACCTAGCAGGTAGTTACCTAGGCTTATTAAGTGTTGACCGACATGGCTGCACCTCATTGCCCCTCATCGTCTTCCACCTTGCCAAAGTGTGTCAGTCATTTGATGTCAGGTGGGATGCTTGAATGTTTGGTCCATAATACTAGACACGTAGTGGCGCAAGCAACTAGTGGACATGGATGAGGCCTCTACATGGAGCCCTTAGTAACCTTGTCATTATCCCTTTGTTCCCATACAAGGGTGATTAGTTTAAAATTACTTCAATAACCATCTGAAAGCAATAATAAAATATTAAACATAGCTTGAAATATATACCCTTTCAAATATATTTACATGAAATAAAGTTAACTATGATGGTATACCATAGGTGGATGAGTTGGTGCATGAATGCATGAACACGAGCATCCACGTAATTGTAAATGTGGTGAGTGCATGAACTAGGGTGATTAGTTTAAAAGTGCTTCAATAACCATTTGAAAGCAATAATAAAGTATAAAATATAGCTTGAAATGGAAACCCTTTCAAATCTATCCACATCAAATAAAGTTAACTATGATGGTATGCCATAGGTGGATGAGTTGGTGCATGAATGCATGAACACATGAGCATCCATATAATTGTAAATGTTGCGAGTTGTAGATGGGGGAAAATTGCCCTGCCACATACGATTCTCGACTGGATCCGTCAGGAGCCGAGGTGACTGCAGGAGTGTGTTATATTCTCTACACTCGGTGGACAAAAGAAAAGAGTTCACCATGAATGGTTTTAGGACTCGCTCCAAGTCCAGGGTGGAAGTGTTCGATGTGTCAATTAAGCAATCACCTATTTTTGGTCTTTCTATGCTAAACTATAGAAATGAAAGAACAATGCAAAGCACACAAGATGCAAGAAGACAATGTTTAATACTAGTTTGATTCTTTTATTCAATGATTTACAATCCTAGGTTGCAAGCAATGAAATACTTTTTACTTAAGCAAGGGCACTTATCTGATATGGTGTTTGATCCAATCTTTGTCTTGTGTCTAGAATACCCCATAGCTTCAGATCTACAAAATAGCTTCACAAAACCCTATAAATATAGTCAGTGTATGGGGGCCTTCTTAGGCCATTATAAGCTTGAGCTTGGAGGCGCAACAGTCAAGCTTTCTAGGTCCTTTTAGTTGATCGTTCGTAATAAAAATGAGCTTTGACCTTTTGAACAAACACAATAGAATATGACAACATGGAACAACAAATGAAATGCAAACAAAAGTGGTGTTTGATAGATGCTAAGGTGTTGATTTTGTTGAGCTAAGGAACTATCAACTTTGATGGCCCCAAAGTCAATTAGGTCTTGCATTACATCTTTAAATGTGTTGTAGCCGTTAATATCATGCCCATTTTGTTGATGGTAAGGACAAAATAAATGTTTCCTATAGCTTTTGCTACATTTGATAGGATCATTTGGTTTGACATCAGGTAAGGCAAGCTGATTTGTGTCATATAACCTACGAAAGATGGAGACATGATTCGAATAAAGATGTATAATGGAGATTTTGTCGAATAGATTGTCGACGTTGGCGATTGTCCACAATTGATGCTATGTTATGAACTTGTGGTGGTGGGGAACCGCTTGATATACAATTTGTTGCGGTTGTGGTTGCATTGGTTGTTGTTGTTGAGCCACTATCGGCTGGCTCATGACCACTTGATTCACTTTATTTGCTTGATGGGCCTGATTTGGCTTGGGTTGACCAGAATAAGTTCCTTTGGACTGGCCCTTGTTTTGCCATTCTTTCTTTTTAGGATTTAGCACACCTTGGATTTTGATTTCTTCAATTATGCTGGCTTGGGCAAGAGCTTCTTCGAATGAGTTGTATTGTTGCAATTGTAGTAACCAGGATATGGGTTTTAATCAACTCTTGGTGAACAATCGAGTCAACTCTTCCATTGGTAGGGAGAATGACAGTTTTGTGATAACAACCCTCCAATAGTTGCCAAAACCATAGACTAACTCATCGTCAAATTGCTTAAGATTATATCAGCCAATTAGTGAAATTTTATTTTGAATATTGAGGGAAAATATTTCGAGAAATTGGTCTACCAACTATTCAAAAGTATAAATACTATGATGAGGTAGATGGTTATACCACTCTACAACATCTCCCCCCATTGTCTGAGGAAAGGTCCTGAGCATTAAGACATCTTGATTTTGGATTCTGAAACATGAGTGAATGAATGTGCTCACATGCTCTCTAGGGTCCTCAGTCCCTTTAAACTTATCAAATTTTAGCACTATAAAATCTATCAGATATGGTGGTGATGGTACCAAAAAGTGAATTGGTTGATTGATAAGTTGTCTTAAAGTTGGCTTTTGGTTCATCATACCAGGAGTGTGTTGCATCAAGCTATCAATTTGTTGTTGCATTGCTTGAATTCTAGGGTCTTCCCCAGGTATGTGGAAGCCCTGAATTACTTGATGATTGTGTGGAGATGAAGTGGTGAAATGTTGAGGTGTGATAAGATTTTGATGATTTGATGGGTTGGACTGAATTTGGTGATGTTGGGCTTGATGAAGGAATGATTGTGACTAAATGGAGATGAGATTTGAGGACTATGAATGTGCTGACTCGTGGGAATGAAATAGGTGTGGGTTGATGAAGGTGTGGGGATGAAAATCATAGAAGGTTGCGATACCCATGATGGATTTGCAGTAAAGAAGGTAGGCTGAGTGGAAGTGGGTTGGGGTTTAAGATCTGCCACTTGTACTTGTTGGGGACAAGAATGAGCATTTTGTTGATCCTTGACCAATTTATTGAGGTGTTGCCATACTTCTTGTATGGCAATATTTGAGGCAAATGGTGTGGATGTGGTGGGAATGGATGAAGTAGGTGAAGGATAAGTTGCAATAGGGATTGCAGTTGAATAGGGGTCAATGGATGCAGTGGAAGCTATCATTTGTGAGGCAACATTGACATGTGCTTCATACAATGGATTTCCATAAGTGGTGGTATAGGAGGATGGAATGGAAATGTCTAGACCCCATGATTATTGTGGGAAAGACAAATGATGGGAAAGTGTAGATGATGCCTCAAAAAGAGGGTTGTTATATACTTGGGTGAAACTAAAAGGTTGCGAGTGGGCAAGTTCCTGTTGAGAAGAAGGATCATGCTTGGGTGGACTGTTGATTTGCTCTATAACATGGTTAATGGATCTTTGAAAAGCTTCCACTTTACCCATATCTATGTGGGTGATGTTAGGATTGGTGGGAGATGATGGCTCAGTTTTTGGAATGAGGGTGTTGGTGGCTTTGCGTAACACATCAGTATTTGAGGTATACACATCGTGTGATGGTCCCCTAGATAAACCAGAACAACTTGTCTATATCACACTAATAGGATTAACCATAGAAGTGGAGGGGAAGATGTGGAACACTCCAAGGATGAAGTGGTTTGGATGACGAAGGTTTGACTCAAGATATTTGCTTGGCTTCAAGTTGAAACTATAAGCTAATGAGTCAGTTGGGGATGGTAAGTGTGGAATGTGCAGAAAGAAAATGCAAATGGAAATCACACAAAATCAAACAAGCAATTCAATCCTATGTTTTGCAACAAATTTTTTGTGTGTGTGGGGTTTGTGTGTTGCAGATGTGCTAAACTAACCTATTATGCAAGGTGGAATCTAAGGCTGGTTTGCAAATGAGATTCTTCATGGTGATGAAATCCAAAAAATTTGCTCATGGGTGACTATGGTTTCTATGGGCGAGATGATGGATGGAGATGAAGCCCACCATCGTCAATATCGAACAATGGTTGGTGATGAAATCCGACTCACTGCTATTAAATGTGAAACGTGCAAAGTGTGTGATTCATTTTAAGATTTATGTTTTCTATTGTATTCACTCAATGTTGGAAACACCCTATTTTACTTGTCTAAGCTAGAAGCCAAGAACATCAACACCAAGCTCCTAAAAGGAACTTAGGGATACACCTCTTAAGACCCACCCTGAATTATCAAGTGATTCCAATAGTGGAGGGTTCGCCCAATTCTTTTGCCTTGATTCATCAAGTGATTCCAACAACAGGAGTATACTTACGTATTACGATCTTGTTCCAACTTAAAAAAGTAAAAATGGAAGCTTTCAACCCTAATATGCAACTATTTTATGCTTTTATTATTTCAAATGCAAACAACATACATAAATAATGAATGAATACACCATAAAGCAACATAAATATTAAATTAAAAGTGATAATGCAACTGTAGTGAACACATAAATACAATTCTACTCTATGTGCAAAATGTAAATGTCTAAAATAAAAATTAAAATGCAACTGCTTTAAATAGAAAATGAATGATTTTCTTTTGTTAGTTTCACGGTTAAAAGCAGGAAAATGAAAACAAAAATGAGTTAGGGTTTGAACTTGGCTTGCCAGGAAGTCTATGTATTTCTTCTCCACTCTGTTAAATGCTACCCAGAGTATCTGAAATGCTGTAGAGCATTTTTTGAATGTTGTAGGGCATCCCTTGAATGCTGCAAGGCATTTGCATGACCTTTGATCGAACTCTGCAACTTTCAAAAACCCTCATTTTTACGTTTTTTGTGTGATCGAACTTCTGGAACCTGCAAGATAGAAATAGAAACAAAAATTAGTGACAAGATAAATCAAAATGAAGAACCCTTTGGAGGTTTCACCATGATTGCCATTTTGTAAACCGAAAACAAACACCAATAAAAAGATAAAGTATCAAAAGCACAATAACACCACAGAATGCACAAAATGAATAATCTTTTATTAATATGGGCATATCTTCGAGTTGTACAATGAATGTGCCCCAATATGGGATTTTACAAAATGCTTTTTGATATGGATATTACAAATGCTAAGGTTTCAAAACCCTAATTCAATGAACAACCGGTGTCTTCTGGTTCGTACTTAATCTAAACAAGAGTGCGAATGGGCTTGTGTATCCCTACAAGACCACCCTAGCTTCAACAGCTTCTAGAAAGATGATTCTTACACCTGCAAACAATAAACAACATAAAAGGGGTTAAAAGCACCTACAAGGGCTCCATTGTGTGAGGGCCTTTAAAAGATAAAACTAATAAACCCTAGATGCATAATAGAATTGTAAACAAAAATGCAAGAATATAAATAAATGATGCAATGAATATTTTTACCTTGTCAATGCTAACTTTTGCTCATGTTTCTATTATCGATGGTTGCACAAACATTCGAAAGCACCTGAGGGTTTACAGATTGCAAACCTAATGTGGGAAAACGCCCAGAGGTATTTGGTGATGGCTGTGAATGCCCAACAACGTTCCATTAATACTCAAAAATATTTTGCGAACTCTAGGAGGCGTTCAGGAGTGGACGAGGATGAAGCAAAACTAGATCTAGTTTGCTAGGGTTTGACAACGACGAAAATGGGATGAGCGATGACAACGACAAGAAAAGAGGATGCTAACGAAATGGCTAGGGCAAATGTTCAAATTCAAGACCTTCTGAGAATTTCTGTGGATCCTAAGTCATAAAAATGAATCACTTTTTATAATCTACCCTTGAACATGTTAGGGTTTCGATGACACAAAATGGACGATCGATATTAAAATATGAGGAAGGGTAAATATTAATCTTGGGCAAGTGACATGGATTGAGATGGATGGATGGCTGATATTAAAACTTGGCGGATGGCTAGGATTTATTTATATAAACATGTATATATTTATTTATAATATATATATATATAAATATAAAATATTAATATTTATGTATATATTAAATAAACACATATATAAATAATGGACGACTATGATTGGAGGATACGAATGGATGACAAGTGGTTGGATTTTGGTGTCTACAATATGAATAGCTTTAAAATGAGTGGTCATATGCAAAAATCCGAGCAATATTGAGGGAGATATGATCTTGTGAAGTCAACCATTCGAAACAAGGGCAGTGATGATTTTTCAAATTGCGAAAAACAAAATTGCAAAGTGTGAAGGATTAGGGTTTTTTTATTGAAAAATATCTCATCTTTTATGAGCCATATCTTCGCGAAGAGTTATCCGATTTAGTGATTCTTGGACCAACTTGTGCAGAATTTGAATAACTTTAAATTTGAATGGTCATATGCAAAAAATTGAGGAATATTGAGGGAGATACAACCCTATGAATTCAACCATTCAAAACAAGGGCAGTGATGATTTTTCAAGTCACGAAAAACGAAATTGCAAATATTTGCCAACTAGGGTTCAAACGATGGGAAGAGCAATGAAGGGCTAGGACTTCAACGAGGCAAGACATTCTATCTAGACAAAATTTTTTAGCTAAGTTCTTT
>JAQPPZ010004245.1:0-14287 GCA_028583015.1 Wollemia nobilis
AAAAACGTCACGAAATCGTAATAGGAAGTGGCAAACGGGGCATGAAGTAGAAAGGCGTAGCGAAATCGCTACGCATCACAAAATCGCGGTCAACGCAGTCAGCGGCAGCAGGTGGGCATAACCGTCACGAAATCGCGACATGTTTGATTTTCACGGCTTACAGGCGGGTGGAAGGCATGAAATGTAAAATGGTCACGAAATCGCGACAAAATCGAGCCAAAGGCGATAAGGCCCAGTAGTGTAGTGAAATCGCGACAAGAACGAACATAAGGCACATAAGTTGAAAGGTGTCGCAAAATCGTGACACATTGCGTTTTCGCGGCACAAATGGACTAAAAGGCCTAAGTGGTGAAAGGCATCGCAATTTCATGCAACTTTTGGAGGAAGCGTTCCAAAAAGCAAAAACATCGCGAAATCATGACAGAAAGTAGCGAAGGGGGCATGGAGCGAAAAATGTCGTGATATCGCGACTAGTCACGATTTCGCAGCCCCAAAGCAGCGAAGCAGTACGAAAGTGAAAAATGTCACGATTTCGCGACAGGTTGTGGCAAAAGGCATACCAAGTGAAAAGGCATCGCGATTTCATGACAAAAAGCTGCAGGATAGCTCCAAACGAAAAAGCGTCATGATTTCGCGGTAGGTTGCAGTCGAGAGTGTATAGAACAGAAACGCGTTGTGATTTCGTGACATGTCGCTATTTTGTGACATGTCGCGTTTTCGCTAGGCAAGAAGGCAAGAAGGCTATTGGCCAAAAAATGTCGCGATATCATGACATGTCGCGTTTTTGCTGTGCTGGCAGAGGAACAAGCTGCATGCATGAAAATGTCACAATTTACATGGGGCCGTTACGAAAGACACTAGAAATGCAGAACACGTGGCATACAGGTGTCAGGATTGCAGAAATGTTTCATGTAATAGAGAATATCGAACGTTTTGGCAGTGCGCATAAAATCAAAAGCAACGAAAAGGCAAGGAATTTGAAACGATGCAGTCTAGGAGGTGAAACGAAGCGACGTAGGGTGAATCGAAGAGCCGTATTAGTTAGTATAAAATCATAAGCACAGATCAATACAGAGGTTGGAAATTGCTGCTAGCAAAGTTGCAGAGACAAAGGCTACATGCCATTTTGGACCTGCACTTGGAGCAATTTCCTTCATTTGTTCTGGATTAATTAAACCTGGAACATTCTGTCAATGTAACTAATATATCATTTTAATACAGAAATACAGAGAGTTGGCATCTCATTGATGAGAAAGGAGTCATTTTTGCATGCATTATTTAATGTTTTATTTTTCCCTTTCAGATTTATAGGCTTTTAGGTGAAGTTTAATGCAAGTATTCTTGGTTTCTTCATACGAATGTCTAAATCTAAAATTACATTAAAAACCCTAGAAACCCGCACCTAGCTTATCTGGATTGTGTGAATTTGCAGGTTCAATAGGTTAGGTTGCATGCAAAAACCTCATTATCTTCGGTTTTGTCAATCAGGATGGTCACACTCTAGTCATAGCCTAGTTTCATTTTCTTATTTGCATTTCTTTATTTTTTTTAATCCTTTATTCTTATTCCTGCATTTTTTTCATCGTCATTTAAATAAATAACTGAAAATCCATCAAAATCTAGGATCAAATAGATTCATTACTCAGATTTATTTGCTTTGAGTCCATGGAAAATTCAAATTAAATTAAACCACAGTGCCCCTTGTTAACATCCACTTGCAACCCTAAGGTATTCCCAGCATTTAAATTGAACAACATCATTGGTATGCAAAGAGCTAGCATAACAGGAACCTTGCAAAAATTATCTGTAGGAATTTCTTTGCAAGAAGAGGATTTTGGGACTCAGATCCTACCGGAGAGTGTGCTTTCACAAATGGGTGAAAACACCACTCAACAGGATGTCAAATGTGGTCCCCCACCTTTCCTATATCCTCCCTGGCATAGGACTATATGACCAAGATATAGGGATTACCCTTTAAGGCCGATAACACATAAATGGTATATTTTTTCCCTAACCTAAATCTATCTCCACATAAGTAGTTTAATTAGTGTAGAGCCTTGGTGCTTAGTTTCCACACCTCCATAGGCTAGCTAAGGTCATTATCACTTTAATGATAAATGCCATGATATCTTGATCCTACATGATTGAGGGATCACCACTACTACCTTGTGAATGGTCTTCTACCTTGTATATGAGACACATCCAATGGCATAAGGTGTGATGACTCAAAAGCACCATGGCTATTGTATTCACACAACTCCTTCCCATTTTATGAATTCCTAGATATTGTATTCTCATAACTCCTTCTAGGCTCATAATTTCCTAGCTATTGCATTCTCTTAACTCCTTCTAGGATTCAACTTTATGGCTTACTGGAGGAATATTTCTACCGTTCCAAAGGTTAGACAAATAATTTGATCATTAGATTAAGAAGGTAAATAATAACAACAACCATGACATAATCCACCAAATTGTAAATGTTATTATAAAGCTAATGTAAATTAAGATCTCCTTTTATCCAAAAAGTTGACTTTGCTTAAAAAAAAACTTGACATCAATACAAAGAATTGTATAGTTAACCACGCGTTTTACATACTTATTTATTCCTTTTAAAATTAAATGCCATCACAACATACTTTAACCCAAATATTCATTCCTACTATTGATAAAACCCAAATCTAAATTATCCAATTGAAGGATTTCTTAAAACGCTTTAATGAATTAAAGCAACATAAGCTTTCAATATATATAATAATCAAGTTCACAAACCTCATTGATCAAATAAAAATTCTATAATGTCTTTCCACAACAACTATAAGACCAAATCCCTATGATGTAAATTTACCAAAATGTCTTCAAACTCCTCCATGATGGGAAAACCACCCATAGCTTAAGAGGTATACTTAGGTTTTAGAGCAAATCCAAATGCAATACATATAAACATGTCTATTCTATTATGCAATCCATATGCATGTCATTAATAGATCATTAAAACTCACATTCAAAAAAATCATAAAAATAGAAGGCTCCATACTTGATGTGGAATCACATTGAACTATTTTTCCATTATTTGTGAGTGCTTAAATAGCACCAAATTACATAACAAAAATAACAGTTAGCTAACTTGAGGTAGTAACTTACTACTAAAATTAACAACCAAATCATGAGTGAAGTCTCACATGAATAATATGTCCTCATCATTCCTCCCAATCATAGAAGTATTGGACTCCAATGCTTTTACAAGAAAGGTGAGAGTGAACATGAGAGTGTACAAGTGCATAAAATACAGTCCTTGAACTATTGAAGAAAATGAAGATCCTTTGGAAGGCTTTGATCTATCATAAAGATCAACCATAACCACCAAGGAATAAATACCTGATGGCATTTTTGCCACATTGATTTGATCATTGATTATTCATGCTTAAGTTGTTGCAATTCTAACTTCTCTACAGGTTTTGATGCAAAAAATGACTAAGTCCGAAAGTTGTCGCGAAATCGCGACAAAAAACAGCATAGAGAGCCAAGTCGGAAAACCGTCGCGATATCGCGACATGTCGCAGAATCGCGGGTCGGACGAGGAGAGAGAAAATCAACGCAGAATTGGCACGATTTCGTGACGTGTCGCAAAATCGCGGTCAACGCAGTCAACGGCAGCAGGTGGGCAGAACCGTCACGATATCGCGACGTGTTTGATTTTCACGGTCAAAATGGTCAAAGGAGGGCAGAGCGACAAACTGTCATGAAATCGTGACAAAACTAAGCCAAGGGCGAGGAGACTCAATGTCGTAGCGAAATCGCGACAAAAAATGACACAATGCTCATAAGGCGAACGACGTCGCGAAATCCCTACGCGTCGCGTTTTCGTGGCGTGGGTAGATGGAAAGACTTTAAGTTGTAAAATGGTCGCGATTTCGCGCCAGTTATACGATGCAGGCTCACAAGGCAAAAGATGTAGCGAAATCGCTACGCGTTCCATGGTCGCGGTCCAAGTGAATGAAAAGAGTCTAAGGCACAAAGGCGTAGCGATATCGTGCAACTTTTGAGAAAATAGTTCAAGCAAGGCAAAGACGTCGCGAAATCATGATAGAAAGTGAGAACCGTACAGAGGGAAGAGAAACGTAGCGAAATCGTGACAGGGTGAAGTTGAAGACATTCTAAGGCAAAAGTGTCACATTTTTGCGGCTTAAGAGCAAGGCCGTACAACATGCAAAAAAGTTGTAGCGAAATCGTGACATGTTTTTCACGCAGAAGGGAAGATAGAGCCAAAGACAAAAACGTAGCGAAATCGTGCAACGTTGTGTTTTCACGGTGCAAGCTAGCGAAGGAGATAAAGAAGCCGAATGTGTAGCGATTTCGTGACATGGTTGTTTTTCGTGGCTTAGAAGCGGCAGAAGCGTACGGAGCAGAAAGACGTCGCGATTTCGTGACCTGTCGCGTTTTCGTGACCTGTTGCAGTTTCGTGCCTGAAAGCAGTTCAAACGGCCCGATGCTATTTTGTGAGTTTCGATGATTCAAAGCGGTCCAGAATTAAATGTGTTGCTACTTTTCGATGCGGTCAAGGTAGAAGAACGTGCCCAAGCTACCAGAATTGAAGATTTCCAAGATTTCGAAGCTGTTGTTCATGATTTTTCTAACGGTTTCATGCATATTTCCAAGAACATCATTTAATGAAAATGGCCGACTCTTCCATATGGCATTTAATTTCTGGTTTCTCCGAGGTTGTTTAAGGATAACATCTCCTTGTTTCCGTTGCATAAATTGTAGATCTCGAGGAGGTCCGTTGCAAGTTTTAAATGCTGCCAAGAGGCAAGGCCTCTATAAAAACCAATGTAAATCTCATTAGCAAGTGTCGGGAGTGAGAGATACTTTTGCTGAAAGCTTTTCAAGTGCTTTGCATGAATATTAGACATTCGGCTCTCTGGTTTCGCAAGTGATTTTCTGTGTATTGTCCCTTCTGCATACTGCATTCCTAATTTGTGCTCGGATCTTTTATTTGCTGCTTAGTTTTAATTCTGTATTGAGTTTTAACAATTGCTAGTAAAGGAGTGAGTTCTGGAATGTTATTTTGGAGGTCATTTATGCAAGGTTGCGAGTGGATCACGTCATTGTCTTCTATTATTTGTTGTTGTTGTACTTAGAGTTATTTGTTGTTGCTCTTTCTCGATCAGATAAATTTGGCCTACGGCCATATTTCTCGTTTCTTTCCGCATCTTTACAATTTCTTTCCTGTAACTTTGATCTTAAAACAAATTTAGAATAGTAAGGGAACCAGCCCACTCTGGAGATTGGCCTGGGAGACATTTCTTTCTCCCAGCCTTTCAATGTTGGCCGGGTCTAGGGTGCATCTTATATAAAAATCCTTTCCTGTGGCAGATTCGTGACCAACAGTTTTTGGCACGCCCGGTGGGACAGACTTCTTCTGTCTTAGAAAGATCCCATAGTATTGAAGGTTTAATGTTCGCCTTCATACCGTAAGATTAGAGCATTTGGTGACTCTGCAGTACTCAAAAATCTCTGAACGTGGATGCAGTGAAAGCTGTCCTTCATGATCACGAGATCACAGTCTAAAAAAGTTGGAGATCTTGTCGAGTTTTTTGAACTTGATAGCACAAGAAGTGGTGAGCATTCTAGGTTGGTTCCCCCATCATCATCTGCCATATCCACTCAAAACCCTGGTATTGTTACTAGTTTTCCATCTTCTCAGTTACATACACTAGTTCCAATGGCCCAATATCCTCCACCTAGGCAGTTTTTAGCTTGGAATAGCTCAGGTGCCTTGAATCTCCAGGCTCAAAATCTAGTTCCCCAGGCTGCCTTGAAGGCATTGCCAACTTATGATGGTACGGGAAAGACTGCATACGAACATATTCATGATGTAGCTTCTCTGGCAGCTATTCATGACATAACAGATGAAGATGTAATGGTGAAGTTACTAGTGTTATCTTTAAGAGGAAAATTGTTGTACTGGTATAGATCTCTGCAACCAGGCACTATTGCATCCTGGGATCAGCTAGGAGAATTATTAGTTAAGAATTTTCATGAACAGGCTGACCCATTTTCATTGTTGCACCAGTTTAATGCGATCCAGAGGCATCCGTAGGAGGCAATAGCAGATTTTAATGTTCGCTTTACCAGGAGCTGGCAGCGAGTACCTGAAGGACTTCGCCCTACCCCTGAGCAAGCTACGTTTTACTACCTCCGAGCGTTCAATACAGATATTGGCTTGGCGATCAGGCAGTCCAATGTGATGACTTTCCCAAAATTGTTCGAGCAAGCACAGAAGGCGGAGGCAGACTTAATTGCAATCGACAGGCTTCCCCCAAAGGTAGCAATGCCCATTCTTCCTGATATTCCATAGCATTTATATCCTAGTTCTTTTGCGCAATCTATGTCCACTATGTATCCTGTCCCATCATGGAATTCTAGTGCACCACAAATTGCACCTATCCCAGCTCCTCAGCTGTCTACTTTAGCAAATCTGCAGCTGCCTGCACCCAGCATTTTGCCATTCCCTGCTTCCACCTCATTTCCAGCATTACCAGCACCACCAGCACCTTTGCCCTTACCAGCACCTCCTGCAACTGTAAACCCTGATCCTTATACAACACTCTTGCAAGAGGTAAAATCTGCCAATTCGGCAATTAGAGCAATGGGTAACAAGATCACGCTTATTGAGAGGAAGCAAGCTGAGCGAGATTTCTAGCCAAGGAGATTTCAACCTCCTCCAATTACTAGAGACCAAGCTGCTTCAACAAGCAAAGCACCTGAGAAAAGCTTGACTGCTTTGGTAAATGAAGATGCAGTTCTTGCTGAAAGAACGTATTGGTGTTCGACTTGCAATGACCCTCATGGAGAAGATACCTGCATGGTCCATCTAAATTATGTGCAGACATTGGCTGCTAGTTCTTCAGGAGGGCAAGTCAATATGATCTCTGAGGCAGGCCATAGCCTAATGACTCCACTGGAAGAGCAAGTTTCTGTTCTCACAAGGACTGGTAAGAAGTCTGTTACAGTGGATCCTGCTGAGTTAGAACCGTTAAAAGTGCCAGCCGATTTGAAGAAGCCGGTGAAAGCGCCTGTGCCAGTTTCAAAACCTGATGCGCCTATTTTGCCGAAGGATCCTGTTTCTCACAGAGTTCAAGAAAAGGTTGCAACTGCACCAGCAAGATCAGAAGCAGAAGAGCAAGCTCGAGAGAAGTTGAAGTATCCTTCATTGACGAAGAGGCTAAGAGTGGAAGCCACTCAGCAGTATCGAAGCAGATATGAACATCCTATTGAAAAGAAGGACTCTGTTGCGGTTGCATACAACATTGTCGAAGAACTGAAGAAGACCCCAGCTAAGGTTAGTCTTTACGATGCATTGCAGTTGCCTGGGCAGGTAGATTTATTGCAGGAATCTTTAAAATCTATAAAGGATAATGAAAAGGGTCCTACCCAGACAATTTATGCTCAAGCCTTAACCACTTCTGTTACTGGTAAAAATAGACCACCCCCATTTTATCTATCACTGCAAATAGAGGGTTGGATCGTGCATAACTGCATGATCGACTCTGGAGCTGCTACAACTGTCATGCCAAAGGCAGTTTGCGAGGTTATGGGCATGGAATACACATGAAGTAGCCCTGGAGTTTTGTAGTTAGATGGTACTCCTATAAAAATGGTGGGTGTAATCAAGGATGTCCCAATTGTTTTGCATACTATGCCTCAGATTACAGTCATTCAAGAGATTGTTGTGGTAGATCTAGAACCCTATTTTAGTATGTGCTTATCCAGAGAGTTTACTGCAAAGTTGGGGGGTTATCTGGCACTGGATTATTCCCACTTAGAAATTCCTTTCAAAGGTAAACGGCTCAGGATTCAGAATGAAAAACCTTCCTCTTTTCATATCGAGAAGCTGGAAGAAGCAGAAAAAAACATGCAGTCTGTTAACATGCTAACCGAAGAGTCAGAGGATTCTAATTTGATGCATGAGGTTTTAGATGAACTCCAGTTGGATGATCAGTTTTCTATGCTTGATTTCAATGCTATGCTGGAGACTGAAATCGGCTGTTATTCCATCACAAGACCCGAGGGTGGCACAAGGCAGGTATTTCCTAACCAAGATGATCAGAGTTCTGTCACAGATCAACTATGGAAGTTATATTTCGATGGGGCTAGATGCAAAAATGGTGCAGGAGCAGGTATTGTTTTGATTTCTCCTTCTGGTTTACAAAGAACATATTCATACCGTCTTACTTGGAATTGTACTAACAATGTTGTCGAGTACGAAGCATTATGCTTAGGCTTGAAAAAGGCAAGGAAGTTAGGAATCGAACAGCTCCAGATTTTTGGTGATTCTGAGCTTATTGTAAACCAAGTCACAAACAGGTGCATTTCTAAGCAGCATTACCTTAAAGCATACCGCAACCAAGTGTGGGACCTGTTTGAGTTTTTCACAGCTCTAAATATTCAAGCCATTTCTCGAGAGCTAAATAAGCATGCAGATCTCCTAGCATCCCTTGGAGCCAATTTTTCTCCTATTGAGCAGGTAGTGAAGAAACCAAAGACAGTAAGGATGGTGTACAGGCCAAGTGTCCCAGACAAAGATACTTTCTGGCAAGTCTTTGAGGATGATGAGCAGATTGTCAATTTTTTGATTCATGAAGCTGCCACTATCAAAGGGAGAACCTTGGAGCACGAAGAAGCTGAAGGTCTAATTCAGTTATGGAATAATCACATTTCGAAGGGTCTTATAACTCTGGAAAGTTTGTTTGATCAGCATGATCGGTCCAAAAAACATCGGATCGAGATTGATAAAAAAGAATACATGGAGTTGCAGTTGGAACCCAATAAGGTCATTAAGGTTGGAACTGATTCTACTCCTGATGAACTGCAAGAAATCAGGCAACTGTGTCAGGAATTTTTTGATATTGTGGCTTGGAGTTATGAAGATTTGAAAGGATACGATAAACAGATTGTGCAGCATACGATTGAATTGGAAGGAGTCAGACCCTTCAGGCAAAAGCAGCGACCAGTAAATCCAAATATTGAGACTCTAATGAGGGCCGAGCTTGTGAAAATGCTGCAAGCCAAAATTATATATCCAGTTAAGCACTCAACTTGGGTTGCCAATCTGGTCCCGGTTCGAAAGAAGAATGGAGACATACGACTGTGTGTAGATTTTTGGAATCTGAACCGTGCATCTCTGAAAGATCATTATCCTTTGCCTCGTATAGATCAAATACTGCATGTTGTGGCTGGAGCTCAGCGTTTCTCACTGTTGGATGGATTCTCTGGATATAACCAGATTTGGGTTAGAGATGAGGACCAGTACAAGACAACATTCACAACAAAGTGGGGCACTTTTGCTTATCAGCGAATGCCTTTTGGACTATCAAATGCTGGGGCCACCTTCCAGAGAGCCATGGACATTGCATTCAAGGAACTCTTGAACAAGATTATTGTTATATATCTTGATGACATGACTGTCTTTTCACATAGACGGGAAGATCACAGTTCTCACCTGAGGCAAATTTTTGAGAAATGCAGAGAATTTGGGATTTCCATTAATCCAAAGAAGTCAGTGTTTGCAGTGAAGGAAGGTAAACTCTTGGGGCATGTTATTTCAGAGGATGGTTTAGCAATAGATCCAGCTCGAGTTGAAGCATTGAAAAAATTATCACTCCCTGCAAATAAAAAGGAACTGCAGTCTTTCTTTGGACAGATTAATTTTATCAGGAAGTTCATTTCTGATTTTGCCCAGGTTGTGAAACCTATGACTGAGTTGTTGAAGAAGGATGCAGACTTTAAATGGACAGCTCAAAGGAAAGAGGCATTCCAAGAAATTAAGGATAGAATAGCGCAGGCTCCTGTACTGATTAATCCTGATTATTCAAAAGATTTCATTCTGTATGCAGTTGGGGAAGATGAAAGTTATGCTGCAGTTCTTACACAGAAAGGGGACGATGGGAATGAAAGGCCCATTGCTTTCCTTAGTCAGGTTATTTTACCTCATGAGGCAAAGTATAATTTCATTGAAAAATAGGTGTATGCTGTTATGAAATCTCTTAAGAAATTCAAGCATTTTATATCTCAGAGTAGAACAGTTGTCTATGTTATACATCCTGATGTAAGAAATTTCATCATTCAAGGAGAGATGGGTGATAAACGCGCTGGTTGGGTCACCAAGATCCAAGAATTTGATGTTGAAATTCATCCAACTAAGCTAGTGCGTGGTAAGGCTTTATGCCAACATTTAGCAAAGATGGCAACATCTGGTATAGTTGAATATCAAGCAGAAGATCTTGCTAGTGATGACAATCTGATGAATCTCTTAGTTCAGGAACAAGATTGGGCAGATGACCTCATTGATTACTTCACGACTGGTAAATGCCCTTCACAGTTGAATGCCTCACAACGGAGAAGATTTCGTCTGCAAGCTCTTAGGTATGTTTTATTGCCAGAAGGATTGTTTTTTAAGAATATTGATGGTGTTCTTTTAAGATGTGTCAAGGAATCAGAGAAGGCTAGACTCCTGGAGGAGTTTCATTCTGGCATATCAGGAGGACACTATGCAGGTAGACCGATGGCTTTAAAAATAATTTGAGTTGGTTACTATTGGCCGACCTTGTTCACATATGCTTTCAGGATTGCCCAAGCATGTGACAAATGTCAGAGGTATACAGGAAGAGTTAGGAATGCATCACTGCCTTTGCATCCGATTCAGGTTGAAGCACCCTTTCAGCAGTGGGGGTTGGACTTTATTGGGATTATTGATCCGAATTCCTCAGCTGGACACAGGTATATTTTGACAACGATAGATTATTTTACGAGGTGGTCTGAAGCTATTCCAACCAAGGTTGCGAATCAGAGTGTGGTGATTTCTTTTATTGAAGGGCTAATTACACGCTTTGGCATTCCTGATGCTATTATTACAGATAATGGGACTCCATTTATTGGAGCTGAACTAGCTGAGTTTGCAAACAAGTATGGTATTTTCCTGAAAACATCCTCTAACTATTATCCATAGGGAAATGGCTTGGCAGAGTCCACAAATAAAAATTTGCTTCGGATTTTAAAGAGGTCTTTGGGGGATAACAAGAGATCATGGCACCTTCTACTGAATCAAGCTTTATGGGCAGATAGGATTTCAATCAAGAAGTCTATCAAGACTTCACCCTATGCCCTGGTTTATGGAAAAGAGGCAAGGTTGCCTGTTCATCTAGAGTTGCCAGTATTGCAGCAGTTGCAGGATTTTCAGGATGATGAAACAGACATAAATTCCTTGGATATGCGGTTGGCTCAGTTGTTGCAGCTGGAAGAGCAGCGTTCTGTGGCATATGAAGAGTTTGCTAAACACACACAGGGTATTTCAAATTGGTTCCATAAACATTCTGCAGATCGTCCACTTAAGGTGGGAGATTTGGTCCTGAAATGGAATGAAAACAAAGCTAAGCCTGGGAATCACAAGAAGTTTGATGCTCTGTGGGAGGGTCCCTTCCGCATTGTCAGTGCTGGTGCAGCAAATTCATTCTATCTGGAAGACTTGGATGGCAGCCCACTTCCTATTTCAGTGAACGACTTTCATCTGAAAGCCTACACTTCATGAACTGGCAGTCCAGTATCAACTTGTATATAGTATAAAAAAAAAAAAAAAAAAGAAAAGAGAAAAAAAAAAAAGAAGTATTGTTTTTATTTTATCACTTCGGCTCTTTTTGCATGCGAGCCGTGAGTGCCTATTTTTTTGTTTTTATTTTTCTCCTTCCCAGCAGTTGGTGGCTTTCTAGCAATTTCTTCCTTCCCCTTCCCTTTTTCTTCCTTTCCTTTCTTCATTTTCCTCCTTCTTCTACTTCTTTTTCTTCTGTAGTAAAGAAAAAGCCACTGTTGTTGTTTCTTTTCCCCTTTCCTATTATTCCCGCTTCTTCTTATCCCTTTCTTCTAAGTTCTCTATTATTTTACGCATTTATTTACAGTTCAGTTCATTCTCATTCCACTTCCATTCCATTATTTCATTTACTTCCATTCCACTTCCATCGCAGCTGGTAGCACAGAAGCATTCTACATTCTACCGCATTACTTTTTTTTCCATTCATTCCATCATATCACCATTCCATTTGCATTTCACCGCCTGCGCATCCGTAGGATCTCATTCCATTCATTTCCATTCCATAATCAGTTGAGCCAAATGCAGATTCTTTGAGTTTCAGTTATTCAGCAAAAGTTGTTGCAGCAGTCCATCGAGATGAACCCTAGCAGCTAGCTTTCTGTTCTAAGTTTTCATGACTCTGTTGCCCAATGGATTCAGGCCTGGGATTCTTGCATACAACAGAACTGTATACCCCGTGAGCCGCCAAGAATGTTGGCATTTTTGCCACATTGATTTGATCATTGATTATTCATGCATAAGTTGTTGCAATTCTAACTTCTCTACAGGTTTTGATGCAAAAAATGACTAAGTCCGAAAGTTGTCGCGAAATCGCGACAAAAAATAGCATAGAGAGCCAAGTCGAAAAACCGTCGCGATATCGCGACATGTCGCAGAATCGCGGGTCGGACGAGGAGAGAGAAAATCAATGCAGAATTGGCACGATTTCGTGACGTGTCGCAAAATCATGGTCAACGCAGTCAACGGCAGCAGGTGGGCAGAACCGTCGCGATATCGCGACGTGTTTGATTTTCGTGGTCAAAATGGTCAAAGGAGGGCAGAGCAACAAACTGTCATGAAATCATGACAAAACTAAGCCAAGGGCGATGAGACTCAATGTCGTAGCGAAATCGTGACAAAAAATGACACAAAGCGCATAAGTCGAAAGACGTCACGAAATCATGACGCGTCACGTTTTCGTGGCGTGGGTAGATAAAAGGCTTAAGTTGTAAAATGGTAGCGATTTCGCTACAGTTATAAATGAAGGCTCACAAAGCAAAAGTGTAGCGAAATCGCTACGTGTTCCATTATCACGGTCCAAGTGAATGAAAAGAGTCTAAGGCACAAAGGCGTAGCGATATCGTGCAACTTTTGAGAAAACAGGCAAGCAAGGCAAAGACGTCACGAAATCACGACAGAAAGTGAGAACCGTATAGAGGGAAGCAATGGTAGCGAAATCGAGACAGGGTGAAGTTGAAGACATTCTAAGGCAAAAGTGTCGCATTTTCTGGCTTAAGAGGTCATGGTGAAGGAAGATAGAGTCAAAGACAAAAGCGTAGCGAAATCGCGTAGCGTTGTGTTTTCGCGGTGCAAGCTAGCGAAGGAGATAAAGAAGCCGAATGTGTAGCGATTTCGTGACATGGTTGGTTTTCACGGGTTAGAAGCGGCAGAAGCGTACGGAGCAGAAAGACGTCACGATTTCGTGACCTGTCGCGTTTTCGCGACCTGTTGCAGTTTCGCGCCGAGAACAGTTCAAACGGCCCGATGCTATTTTGTGAGTTTCGATGATTCAAAGCGGTCCAAAATTAAATGTGTTGCTGCTTTTCGATGCGGTCAAGGTAGAAGAACGTGCCCAAGCTACCATAATTGAAGATTTCCAAGATTTCGAAGCTGTTGTTCATGATTTTTCTAACGGTTTCATGCATATTTCCAAGAACATCATTTAATGAAAATGGCCGACTCTTCCATATGGCATTTAATTTCTGATTTCTCTGAAGTTGTTTAAGGATAACATCTCCTTGTTTTCGTTGCATAAATTGTAGATCTCGAGGAGGTCCGTTGTAAGTTTTAAATGCTGCAAAGAGGCACAACCTCTATAAAAACCAATGTAAATCTCATTAGCAAGTGTCGGGAGTGAGAGATACTTTTGCTGAAAGCTTTTCAAGTGCTTTGCATGAATATAAGACATTCGGCTCTCTGGTTTCGCAAGTGATTTTCTGTGTATTTTCCCTTCTGCATACTGCATTCCTAATTTGTGCTCGGATCTTTTATTTGCTGCTTAGTTTTAATTTTGTATTGAGTTTTAACAATTGCTAGTAAAGGAGTGAGTTCTGGAATGTTATTTTGGAGGTCATTTATGCAAGGTTGCGAGTGGATCACGTCATTGTCTTCTGTTATTTGTTGTTGCTGTACTTAGAGTTATTTGTTGTTGCTCTTTCTCGATCAGATAAATTCGGCCTACGGCCATATTTCCCGTTTCTTTCTGCATCTTTACAATTTCTTTCCTGTAACTTTGATCTTAAAACAAATTTAGAATAGTAAGGGAACCAGCCCACTCTGGAGATTGGCCTGGGAGACATTTCTTTCTCCCAGCCTTTCAATGTTGGCCGGGTCTAGGGTGCATCTTATATAAAAATCCTTTCCTGTGGCAGATTCGTGACCAAC